>JANHGL010011493.1:106096-125331 GCA_024611195.1 Ceyx melanurus | reverse complement strand
TAAAAATTACAATTGATTTGTTTACAGATAGCTCTGCAGAAATGATTTTGTAACTAATAGCTTAGAGTGAAAAAACTGTTTTAGATGTCTCTCTTGAAAACATGAGGGACAGAACCAGGCAATCTCTTGGATGTGCCAAGTTTGTAGCAGTGTGCATTTCAAAGCATTTTGTGCTGATCTGAGATCTCATTAAGACTGGAACAACTCACAATGCATATATACATATGTTGTCATTGAGAACAGATTGGGAAGGTGACCACTGTCAGCGCTTGTTTGTTCAGTGCTGCACATGCCATGTGAGAGTGAAACAAAGGTGTGGGTGAGATCCAGGCTTTGGATTTGCTATGGCAATTGAGATTAAATCATATGCCCTAATGTTCCCTTTTGTCTTTTGAGAAGATATTTAAAAATAAGGGGTATAAAAAACAGATGAACATTACAAATATGAAGCTGCCACACTTTCCAAGTTGACTTGTAGCTTTGTTTAAATTGTCCTCCAAAAATAGTTCCAATAATAATGCCACAAGTTTAACGATGCCATGGGACTATTTCTGCTGCTTGCACAGGACACGTTTTCTTTAATTCATCTGTTTTTGTCAAGTAGGAGAAAACCCCTAAATATGCTGTTTGAACTCATAAAAGAACCCACCATCTTGTTACTTAGGCTTGTTCTGCAATGTCAGCTTTTGTTAGTAAAATGTTGGGATTTTTTATATGTCGTTAGAGTAGCTAATTGCTGTCAGACTACCTGAGGAGAGCCCTGAACAGAGATTTCCTGTCATTACAGGTTCAATTAATATTAGGAAACATTATCTTGATAATTATTAAAAATTTCAAAGAACTGTAATGATCTTGATACAAGGCTGTAAATTTTTTAAGGACTTTGCATCCAAGAGTGTATATCCCATACAAAACACCCACCAACATGTCAGTTCCTTTCCTCTGTTCTCTGAGAAAATTCCAGTGGCCAAATCAACTCCAATTTTACTTCCATTCTTCACACTGAAGATGATGATCAGATGTGAACAAAAGCTACTGTGCAAAGCAATTAAAAATTCCAAGTAGTTTTTGGAAGAAACAACTTATATAAACTTAAGGGTTTGAGTGTTTACAGTTAAGCTGATAATTTTGTTTCTAAAGTGGATTTCTACTATTGTCTCTTTTTCCTTGTGACATTATAGTATTAATTACCTTTTGACACAGTTTATAACTTAAAAATAATTATCCTAAGCATCAACACTCCTAAGCATCAAAGACTTGGCTTCTGAAACTGCTGTTGTGCAAGTAGTCTTGGGCAGCACATTGCTAGCACCACAGCATTTTATACAGAGATGTGTACAGCTGATGCACTCCTCTTTGGCACTTGGTCATGTATCTAAATTTTTCTATGAAAGGAATAGTGAGTGGCCTGACTGCACGAAGTTCTTTGTTTTCCCCTGCTGCACTGGCACACACCAGCACAGGCTCTGAGTCTGCTTGTTAAGAAACCTTGGGCCTCAATCTGCATTCCTCCGTGTCAGCCTCGGGTAGCTGCAGCATAATATGGGGATATAATGTAAGCAGAAACTGTGTTTCTCTTTATTTGAGTGTCAGTTAATGATTAAAACATTCGTACATGGAGTTATACAACAAGTAATTATTAGAACTTAAGTCTTAAAGTATGTGTAGTTGCACTAGATGTCAAAAAGTATAAACTACCAAGAAATTCTGAAGGTGAATTTTTGGCTTGGCCATCTTTGTACATCATACACTTATGTTAGCACCTGATTGCAGTATATCAGTGTGTGCAGCTAAAATTAAGTATTACAAGGTGTAGCTAGAAGAGTTGTAATATTAGTCATCTAAAGAAGCTGGACCACATCTTCTGTGAAGGGTTTGTTGTATGGAAACAGTAGTGAAAATTGCATCCTTTAGTAACAGATTATGGACATTTTCTGCAGCTTTTTCCACAATTATTAAATTTGACACAACATTCAAATGGGAGAGCTTCCCCAGAAACTGGGCGGTGTTGTGCCAACTTAAGCTAGGAAACATCTGAACATTAAGTTTTGAGTTGTTTAGTATTCAGCACTTCCTACTTGGCTTCTTTCATGCTATTTCTGTGCTACTGATAAATTCTACATTTGTTAGTATTTTCATATTTATAACTGGAAGATCATTATTGTGGAGACATTGCATTTGTAATCCTAAATCACCCTTTGAAATTTTCAATTTATTTTGATGTTTGTCTTCAAGGTTTGCTTGTTGTACCTGTAGGCTCTGATGTCTCACAGGTACAACTTCTCACTGTGTCCTTTGGTATGATTTTATTTCCTGAAATCAGGCAGGCAGAGTATTTGGTAGTGTCTGGGGTGGTGTACAGAGCCAGTAATGTTTGCAAACTTTCTAATAATCAAAAATTGAGGAGTGTGTGGTATTGAGATTAGGGTTTCTGGTATTTTTTTTAACCTGGAAATAGTGGTCTTCAGTTTCACTGTAGAAGTTATTTTTGAGGTGGTCTCTGTATTTCTTTAAAAATAAGATTAGTTTTTTCTTAGCAAACTATGAAAAACTTAGGCAAAATACAGATTTTTCCCCTGGCTGAATTTGATAATTCAAAGTGGACAAAAGCTGGAGAGTGCCAAGAAATCTACTGTCTGTTGATGGTGGGGAAGCACACCATCAAAACTGAAAACACAGAAGGCATGAATACACTGTCTACATAAATGACACTGTGATTTGGATGTCACTGATAGACTCTGGAATCAATCATAAAAAATAAATCAGCATTGTGTCAATGATATATATTGTCATAAAATCCTCTTTATTCTTTTATTTTTATTTTTTCTTTTTAGATGCTGGAAGTCATATTTGATTTTCATTACCAGAAATGACTCTGCTAATATGATGGTTCTGAGGCATTCAGCCTCTGCTCTTACCACGCAGTCTTTCTGCAGAACACAAATATGATCAACACAGACATTAACTTCATGGCTAATTTCTGTTGTTCTTATGTTTTCCTCTACTAATAATGTTTCTGACTTCCTTTCTAATTAATTAACATGATGGAAGATTTGTGCCCTGAAATATCACGACACAGATCAGTAAGCACTGGGTAAGATGTTTTTGACTGTTTTGATCTCTGTGTTTGCATTATAACAGATTCATTTCTTTATATGAAAGAGTGTTAGAAGAAACAAAAGCTTGGCCTTTGCTTCCTTGAAATATTGGAACACTGACTTTCATATTCAGCTTATCTGTAATGCAAACACGGCATTTTCCAGAAGGTCAAGTTTGGACTAGCCAGCTGTGCAGTGTCCAAGCCAAGTTGTGTCTAAGAGGCAGAAATGCAATTGGTAATGAACTGGGAGAGAGACTATAGATTTTTGTATGATGTGGTGTATAGTGGTCCCTGCTGTTCAGTGGCTTCTTTGTTGTCCGTGGTTTTCTTACATTTATTGAAGGTTAGAGGGCTGCTTTCAGATTTGGAGGGACAGATATTTTCAAAAAAATTTGAATAAATCAAACCATTGTTTGATTTGCTGGTAGAGATGTGTCCTCAGAACCTCATCATAATTGCATCTACACAGAAGGTGTTGGGTTCATTCAACCAAAATGCTACTGATAGGAATTTTTCTTATTGAGTTCCTGGTCTAAAAATGATAAAGCAATTACAGTGACTGGGGACTGCACTTGGAAATGCTATGAATGTGACTTTTCCTGTTTTGTCTCATGCCACATTTCGTACCACCTAAGGTTGGAGGGTGGGATGAGGGAGGAGGAATGATTTATTTTTATGGTAATATCTACTTTTCACAAGATACAGATACTTAATTCTTATCTATAGCATTTTTGAGAAAACATTGGAGGAAGAGATCTTGATACTGGGTTTTTCAAGCCGGATCTGTTCTGTCAGTGCCAGACGGATTTTTTCCTGGAGGATTAACTGCTTTTTCCTCTTCCTTGCTCTATTCTCTTAGACCAAGCATTTAAACAGGCCAGAAAGTTTTACTGCTAAACCCCAATTCTTTCTGAATAATGTTGTGTTTGTCTTATACTAAAGTCTTGCTTGGTGATGGTTCCACAGCTTTGGGTAAGGACACTTCATTTTCAGAACTGGGAATCTAATGTTTGTGTTCATACATTCCTGCTTCACAATGGGTCAGATACCAGAGGGCTTAAGTTGGAGCTCTTTTTCAAGTTGTGTTTTTTTTTTGTGGATCTGCTTCCACACACCCCCCCACCCCCCAGCCCCCTCCAAAATGTCTTGGCAATTCCCACTCTATAAAGTTAAGAACTTGCTTTTTTAACATGAAGGTAGAATCTTTTGAAGGGTGAAAAAGGAAATGAAGTAGATGAATGGGAGTTGATATTTAGATATTTTGATTATTCCACTTGTGCTCATTTGTAGTTACAATACTAAATGTTTCAGGGAAAAGTTCAGGGCAGTTATATACTATATTAACTGCTCTGGTAGCTGCTTCTCTGCACTACCCATTACACTGTAGCTGAAAATTAATCAACCTTGTGATCAAAATGTGTACATGAGCAGTTGCAAATTTCTTGCACTGAACAGTTTGTGCAATGTTTCTCATATTGATTTCTTGACACTGTAAAGTTTCTAAAGACTCCTCCCTGCTTTTTGTCTTTATCTTCTGATTGGAATAGTAAATTGGAATAACCTTTCCTGAAAACCTCAATGATTAATGTTTTGGAGGAAGATTTATTTTTATCATTTACAAGCTGTACAGAAGGATTTTTCATGTTTATTTGGTTTGTGCGGAGGGGTTTCTGTTTGATTTTGAACCTATGTAATTATGGGATATATAGAAATTATTTGTTTGTAGAGTTTAAACTTGGCTTATTTCTATCCCTAATATTCAACTTGCATCTTAATTTAAAATGGTCTCACACTATGCTCATGCAGAGTCAAGGCTTCTGGTAAAATTACTTCTAAAGGTGAAAGCACAAAAGGCTGTGGAGTTTCATCTACTTGAAGTAGGTCCCTAGTTGGTAAATCCCCAAATCCCTCCCACTCAAGAATAAATTGTCTAAACAGATTTCATAAGACAATCATTTTTTAATCATTCCTTGTTAAAAACATAGAGACAATTCAATGGCTACAATTTATCAACATATTAAAATAGCTATTGTAAGTTAGTATGTTCATTACATTAGTTCAATTTTTTTTTTCAGTAGTTCTGCCCATCTTCACTTATCTTTGGAATATTTTGGAATATTTTCATCACACACCCCAAGAAAATTGACAGAAATTTATGTACTGATTTTACCAAACAGACTAGATGTATGAATTCTTATTTTTTCATAGCTTCATAGCAGTATTCAATTTTTTTTTTTTGAGTGAATATAAATTAATTGTGACAAAACAAGTTATAGTACCCTTACAAAGGAAATCAGAGAATTAAATCTTAGAAGAAAATTTTCTTAGCATTTGCATACAGGAAAAAATGTCTGAAATAATGTTAAAGAATTCGGTATATATGGGAATTGTTATGAGAATTTTACCCACTTGCGTGTAGTATAGACCAGCAATCCCATTTACTAGAAGAATTTAAAAACTAAGGTATGGTTAGAACAAATGTTGACAAAATGCAATGTACTGTTGCAGGTATAAGTTAGTGCATACTTTCTATTGAACTACAGTAAAATGCAGGAAAGTAATGGAGAAGCCTCACATTTAGAATTGCAACTGTTAGGAAAACAAGAAAAAAAATATCGAAGGACTATTAATGCATTTTTAATTATTTTTTTTTCAATGCTAAAAAAAATTCATAAGTACTTAACATGAATATTTATTTTTTTTTCTTCTAAGAAGCAAAATTACAGATTTTCTGTATATTTCTAAATAAAAGAGAGATGGGAAACTTGGAAAGGTAGAAACACATTTACAGAATCCACATAGTATGGCTGCTTCACAGAATAAAAACCACTCAGTTGTTCGCTCTTCATAGTTGTATTTGCAGCTGAAATGAATGAGTTTGCACAAACCACTTTGACAGCACTTCATTTTATTATTTTTATCATGCATTAGTCCTTTTCCCAGGCCAACATGTTTATTTCTGTTGACTGCACTATTGCCTCCACATATATATATGACTATAGGCTGCGAGTGACTGGTGACAGTCCTTGTATTAAGGAAAATAAATTTTATAATGTGTTTTGTCTGGCTCACTATCAGTCAATCTTCATTATTTGTCCCTGGAGGCCCTTACAGTGGACTGTAAAATTTTACTCGTAAAGACAAATGAAGTGGTGCCAGGAATTAAGATGCTGAAGTGATACCAGTCCAAGAAGAACAGGTTCAAATTTGAATATATTTGATCATATATATTTGATAATATCATTAATGTAAATTTTTCATTTACTTTGATTTGGTCTGATTCTCTATAAGTCACAGATATGTTTTACTCACTGAGATTTTTGTCTTCCTTTAGAAACCAGAAAGTAGTATTGAAATTGCAGAATCTCCATCAACCTTGACTGTGTTAATTTAATGTATAATATTAGATATGAATTATCAACTAAAACTTCATTTTAATCAAATTTCAATATTTTTTTTTTTCCAGTGGTGCTAAATGATGAATTCCATCATTTCAGTATTCACAAATGAGAACTGAAGAGGGGAGTAGTTTTATTCTGTGGCAGTATATTCATACTGATCTTGAAAACTTAAATATTCAGACAAGTACAACTTGGAACAAAATTTGCAGGCCACTCATCTGTAGGGCTACAGAAGAAAAAGAAACCCAAACAAACAACTAAATTCTAGAGATCTTTCAAGGTCCCTTCCAATACCTAACATTCTGTGAAGAATCACAGAAGTAAACCCCACAAAAGTCACAAACTCTTTCACAGATTAGATATTTTTGGTTATCTTCTGTTTGGAGGGTGAAATGGAACAGAACTAGAACAATAATAGTTTTTATCAGAAAAAAATGCCCTATTTATTAACATGTTCCATATTGTTAGTGTTTTGTTTTTCCAAACAGACTTTGCGGAGAAAGTCAGAATATGGTTATATATTGAAATCTAACCTAAATGTACCTGTCTTCAGAACACTATAGGCTTGGTTGTTTTTTCCTTAAGGCTAAAATAATATGTAGTTCTATATTTTACTTATCAGGGTGTTATTTTCTAAGTGATTAGCTTTCTCTTGTATAGCCTGCTTTTGTAAGTTCTGGTATTCCTTGACTAAACAGCAATTTAAGCCAGTGTTAACCTCAACTAGTTGCTTAGCACATGACACTTTTGTAGAAGACAGGGTCTCCTCTGTAGTGCTTTTCCTGGTTCAAGTTTCTTTGATTTTAAAATGCTATATTTTATGCCATCTTTTGTCTTTCAAATGCTATATTGGTGACAAGAAAGGTTTTTTTTACTATACCTATAATTCAAGATGACTCAGGTTTACTGCTCAGAACGTTTCAATTTTAAAACCTGGCCTTTGTTATATTTAAAAATATTTTCTTATCAGTGTTATGCAGCGTATTGATACAAAAAACAGAGATTCAAAAACCCCTTGCTTCGTAACGCTTCTCACCAAGGTGGGAGGCCAGCTATGGATGGGTAAAGATTCCAAGAGAAATCCCAATAACAGCAGAGTTTTTATTATGCAGGCATTCTTTATTGAAGTGCTGGGGCAGCACTGGGGATTCTCTTCCATAAGTGCTCCCACGATTTAGCAAAACACACTATCTAGTATACATGAAAAACATACATGTTCTTCAAATATCCTAGAAAAGGCAGTCTTATGTTAATGGGTTCCCAGAATTCATTTACATAGTCTGAGCATGAGAAATAAAATTAGGGATAGGGTCTTTTGCCCTTGAGTGATCGTTTTGGCAGTCATATTAGTTTTCAGGTGCTTAACACCTCGAGTCCAGCTGGTGCTCCAGCTTAACAAACCACCTCTTTGCCAGGCAATTATTCACAGGTTTCAAAACATCTCATTATCAACTCTACCTAACAGATGACTAAAATATGCAAGTGAGACTAAGAAAAGAATACAAGTAAGGTTAATAAGATTTAAAATTTCATTGTATCATCTGGGGAATGGCCAGGGATATCAGCCCTTTCATTACTGTTCTGTAACTTTTAATATTCCATTTGCTATGTGGAAGTTAACTTCATTGTTTCTGTAGCAGCAGCTTTCCTCAACAAAAGGAATTCAGAGCTACAGTTTTGCCAGTATCTTCACAACTTAATTATATTTGATACAATTAGGTGTCATAAAGTAATATGAAGTATATTTTCAAAAGGGAATTTGAAAGCTTTTTGTGGTGCAGGACTGATTTTCTTGATTGAAAGCTAGATATCTGGAAATATTTTGGGTGTTAGAAAAGCATTTTTCACTATTTTTAATAAGTCAAATATACGTCTGGTTTTATTCCAGTGGTACAGAAGGCAGTTAATGATTCTTTTGAACCTATGCCTTTAGATTCTTTATTTCTTGCACACAGCATGAATGATCATGATTTATTTATAGATTACTTTTTTTTAATAATATTCTCTTTCCGAAAGAGGAATTGGTGACTAAGGGACTTAAGGTTGAAGATTGTTGCTTTAGCGGACTACCCTGAGAGACTGTTCATGTGGGTTTCTCTCTTGTGTTCCTTTGGAAACATGTAAGTGGCCCTATAAAGCATGGAAAGAATTCAGAAAGGCTTGGCTGGATGTCACCTCAACTACTGCAGGACTAACCTGAGATTTCTCTACTGCCCGTGCTTTTAGTCCTTAATACAGGAGAGGCCTTGACCAGACATCACCAACATTTTACTATTTTCAGGCCCCTGGAGTCAATGGGACAGTGGCCTGAAGTAACAAATGGTGAAATTAGTTTAAAAAACCTGTCCTCTTCAAGTTCTTCCTGACCCTGATGCCAGAATGAAATAACTAAGAATTTCTTGATAGAGTATAACGGAACTTGGCTTGATAGATGTCATATTTCAAAAGCCCGAGCCTGTCAACAGTTGATACAATGCCGTTTCTGACTTTAAAATAAACAGAAACTCTTCTGTGTTTAGTTCTTGAAGGGAAGAATTGAATACAATTAACAGTTTATGCATTATGTAAACCACATGTTAACCTTTAAACCTAGGGTTTCAAGACTTTAAACAGTTTAGAAAATTTCTTGATAAAATTATCTGCTTTCTTTCACAGTATATAGACTACAGAGACAATAATTTTTCGAAGGGCACTGTTGTTCTTTTGTTGCATGCTTGAAGCCTGAGCTTATCTTACCAAGCTATTTTGTGGCAGCAACCATGTAGGACCTCTGCCTGCTTATGGAAGCCCCTGTCCCAGCATCACTTGGCGATCCAGCGGCACCGTGTCCTAGGGAGAGTCTTCAGCTAGGCTGGAGCTCTCCTTCTGGGTAAACACATTACCTCCTGGTAGCATTAGAAAACCTGAGGTGAAAGTATGGTCTGTTACAAATAATGCCCATGGGAATTCAAACCCTTTGATGGATATTGGATGAGACACAATGTACAGATATAATGTAATCAGAAGTGATTGATGATGGGATAGAAAACATTAAAGAAATCCCCTGCCATCTGGTATTGTTGATAGTTTGCTGGCATGATATCTTGCAAATGCCTGTACACACTGCCTTTGAGAATAGGTGTGGATAGTGGCCATTATAATTACAAATACATTTGGGAGGACAAGTACAACAATGTTCTGACAAGATCGGTTATATGCAGAGTAAAAGAAAACAAACTGCTTCAAAGTAATCTGTAGCTGTTAACTACTAGCATTTACAACTTCAGCAGTTAACTCTTGGCAATACTTGGTATGTAGTACTGGTTATTGTTATTTTCCAAATGAGATTACATGAACTTCAGTTTATATTACTATACTTTCAACAAATGCAACTCTATGTTAACAGAAAAAAACAATAAATCTATAATCTCTCTGGCTAATCCAAGCATAACTATTTATAGCATGGGGCAACCCATGGTAAGAGACTGATTTATTGGCCGTGGTGCAGGTTTTTTGTGTTTTATTCTGTGGGTTTTATTATGTTTTTACTAATTAATCGAACAATAAGATAAACAGAAAAGTCTCTGAATCAGAGGGTAAACATATTGCTGAAGTCTGACTTATCAGTTGCTGCTTTATGCCTAGCCATTTATCTCAGCATTTATAGTAAAAAGACTTATGCATACAGAGTAATTTCAAATTCAATATAAATTGACAGTTTCTAAAGTCAGAATTAGTTCATAAATTGAGTGTTTCATTATCACTGACAACACTCTTAAAATGCTCATTATTGTAGTGCAGGTGTATGGTGACTAATGTGATTTGTACTAAACCTGCCTGACAAATACCAAGTGCCAAGTTTAATAGCAAACAACTTGTGATCATTTCAACATGCTACATGCTTTGAAGTATAAGGAAGTTATGCTGCAGATATTTTCCTGGATGAGGAGAGGTAAAATGGGTGGTACAGATAGGCCAAACTACCAAAAGCACCTGATGAGTGTTGTCTTTGCCACACATAGACAGTAGTTGTTGGATTCAAATTATTCTGCATGTGTAGATGGTACTGAAATATTTCTAAGGACACCAATTGAATTTTGTGAAAAAAGATCTATCCAGTGTACAAAAAAAATTGAACACCCTCTCTGGAGCTTCAAGTTCAGGAAACTGGGAAAGAAAAAGTAAAATAGTGTATATAAAAATGAAATAATGACAAGAAAGCAGGCAAGAAATTACACCAAAGTAGGCAATGAACTGTCTGTTTATTTTGTATGTCTTTTAATCATGGTGTTTTTCATTATTCAAAAGCAATGAACCTCTACATTTGTGTTCATGTGCACATGTTTATGTCCCTGCTTACATCTGGTTATGCTGACAGATAAGAATTTGAGGAAAAAAAAATTAGTCCCCTTCATGTCTCTATACACAGCTGTAACTTTGACACAGACAGTGGTATTGTCAAGCTGGATAGAATATACTCTTTTTTTCTCTCTATGAAAAAAAGAGCAAATAAATGAAAGGACATGGGGTTGCCTTATTAATGTTTAGATAAAAAAAAATAATATTTGACTTAATAGCAGAAATGTGTACTCAATATTTTCATAACAGTCCTGGTCTATTTTAATTTTTCAAAATGGTGTTCGATTTTTCTACAAAATTGAGTAATTTGTTCTAGATATTTCTTTCAGTAACTGGTGATCTATAGCATCAGTGTGTACTTGAATTCTATGTGCAGTAGTACTTGTGGTGATTTGTGCTCTTTGAAAAATTTCATGAAGTCTTTGTGTTGATCTGTGTTCAGTGACATCTGTCACCAACGGTACTATGAGTGCGATGTGACTGTACAGGAATATTTGCTTTAGTTTTTGGAGTCTGCATGGTCAAAATTTCTTTTTACTCTGAACTTTATGCAACTGAAGAAAAAGATTCACTTGAAAAACTGAACAAAAAACAACTACAACAGCAACAACAAATAACAAAAAAAACCACAAACAAGAAAAATCAACAACCAAACAAACCAAACACCCCCAAATTCCTTAACAAGAAGTTTTTGGTGCATTCAGCTTTTTTTGTGACCACTGTGTTCGCACAGTTGTACTATCTCCTTACTTGTAATTTTAGCTGAACTCTTTTAGTCTTGGCTAGAAAGTCAAATACATGGAAACATCACCTCAGATGATGCAGCGATATGTAGGGAAAATGGTACAACATGTACTCCCATAATAATTTGCTGGTATTTGTGATTCAACGAATTTATTGGAAATAAAACAAACTTAATGGGAGCTTAAAGATGGCTATTGCAAATAGCACTGTAAAAAATCCTGAGTGATTTTAATTGTGCTTGAAAGCAACGAAGCCTCTAAACTTGGTATTTTAAGAATAAGAATATTATGACCTCAGGATAATGTCACTAGAACTATTCCCATTTATTTTCAATCCCGTATAAGGGAAACAAAAGAAAACTAAGACCAGTAGTATTATGTAAGCTATCTGGACTAAAATTAATTCCAAATGCTTTTGAATAAAGCAAAACATTCCTTTCATCTACTCACTGACAATTAGAAGTGAAAGCTATGTAATTTATTTGAAAACCATCTAAGCAATGTCTGAAAATGTTATAAGTGATGATAGAAATGAGACTCTTTTTTTTTTTTTTTTTTTTTCCCTGTTACCAGCTACCCTAGTGTTTTGCCTGCTTCAAGTAACTCTCTAATGTAGCAACTCATACTTCAGGTACAGTTACTGTAAAAAGGACTAGAAGCAAGCCTCTAGAATCCTGTATAGTAGGACTTACTTTATTATTATTTTTAGATGGTGTGTGAAAATACAATACCTCTTTAAGCAATTGCTTTTGGATTAAGATACTGATAAAAGAGAGACTTCCTCAGATAAGTAGTGGCCCTCTGCATCCTTCATTCAAGCATAAAGTGCCTGAAGCATCTAAAAGAATATTAGAAATTTAAGTCAAATTGAGCCTTACACCATGCCTGGTTAATAGTGGCTAACTGCATACAGAGCTAGGCTTTTGCATAACATCACAGAATAAGATGATGATGAGAAGGGGAACTCTACTCTTATGATTGCTCATTTCATTCAGGTTTAATAGTAGCAATATTAACAAAAATGTAAAATTAATGAAAGTACAGTGTTCCTCCATCTGGCAAGATGCCAATGCCTTTATAAAGAAGAATGATTGTGCTGTATCTTGTTGAACATTCTGGGCCTGATTTTCAAGGACTTAGATTTACTTTTAATCATTTGAAAATAACATGACCAGAATAACATATGTAGCTCAGTTATATTTCTCTCTCTTTATAACCTCATTTAATGCTTCACAGTATCCTGTCCTTCAGGACTTTTTAGCTTTCTGGGTCAAATTGCAGCACTGATACATTTCAGATGTCTAGATAAAGAAATCATGCAGAGTCAAAGAATATCTCCCCAAACCTTGGAAATATTTAATGCACGCAGAAATACTGTGGAAACTCTTAGGAATACTTGTAAGACATAACAAAGCTGACAGGTAGAAAAATGTACTTGTTTTCTTTATGAAGGTTTTACCCACTGAAACATATATTTCAAACTTTCCCATTAATTTGCAAAAAATCTTAATGTAAAAAACCACCCTATTAGCAAAAATTTAATGGATGCAGACCATGTATTTTCTTGTCAAATGATATGTGTTCTGTGGAGGCTTACATCATCTAATGGCTTCTCAGAAATAAATATGTATTTAAAACAAACAAGACCAACCCACAAATGATACCCAAAAGGTATGCTATCCACAAAATATCTACCATCTCAGTATTTGGAGGGACTTCAAAAGTTCAGATCTTTCACTGTCTTGATATCCATAAAGACTCATCTCTGTCTTTGAATGCATGAGGACACCTACAGTTACTTGAGCATTTTTTTCCATAGCTTCAGAAACACCTGGAAGGGTAGCGGCAAGGTCCCTCTGATAGGTTATCTGAGACTTTTTTGCAGCTTTGTCATATACTGCCACCTGAAATTGGGACTGTGGTGAGGAAGATACAGGTTTTTTTCCTGAGATGACAGCAAATCCCATTTTGATAGTGAATGCATATCCCTTGAGTGCTATTTAGTTTACGTTAAGTTCTCCCATACTTTTTCAAGAGACCCATGTCTTTTCCTGAGGTTAAATGCCGATGTTTGCATGAATGCAAACATCCTTTCTCTGACCTGCTTAGCTACATCAGTTTTATGTACTGTACTAATTTAACTCATAAAAGAAGGTAGAAGTTTTAAAATAAGAATTAGCAACTCAGTTTTTCAGTGGTTTTTAGGTCTTTTTCCCTGGCAATGCTTTTGCTTACTTAACTAATTCATATACTCTTTCTGCTATAGATGTTTTCAGAAGCAAATGCAGTGAGAGTTTGTGGCACCAGTGTTATTTTATGAAAATTTGTAAACACTGATGAAAGAAGGTTGGGCAACTTTGCAGAAGTACAGCTCTGTTCATGGCTTTGAATATAATGGCACATTATGAAAGAGAGGCATGTGGTTCAGTGTAGACCAGGGCTTTGGGGCTTGTTGATTCTCTTTCCAGCTCTTCTACAGTCTTACTCCTGCTATTAAAGTTAAAATGTTAGTTATTGTATATTTGTATATTGCTATTACTCTGAATTATTAGTATGCCCAGAAAATGAAAGGGGGGAATAAAATTATGAAAGTGGACAACTGGTATCAGAAAATAACACGAACTGTAATCATGACTACAGATGATGAATCAATGAATGAAGTATGGTACTAAGTGCCAGTGTTACATGGCAGAAGGTCCAAATCAAAAGAAACTATAAGGTTATCTAGAAAAAAATAATAGCTATTTATTGTACTTTGCACCAGTAAAACTGGTGTTGACTGCATAATTTTTGGATTTATTTTTTTTTTTTGTCATTCTGTATAAGTATACGTTAGGCCACTTCAAGGGATATGGTAGAATTCACTCTCATGAAATATGTTTGCTTTTTTTTGAAATGAAAAGCTACTGACGTCATTTGAACTACTGAGCGAAAAGTTAAACTGCATCTGCAAAGCCTGGAAAACCACACAAAATAATTTAGCCTTCGCAAATATATTTCTTTCAAGTTTTTTTATGTTCTCCAATTTAATACATTAGTAGAATGGATTCTATGGTGACACTGATGTTACAAAAAGAACTGTCTATAGGACTTCTAATTTTGTGATTCTAGAGGGTATCACTGGAGTGAGCAGCAGTTCAGTGATATTCTCCCTCCCCTTCCCTCCTGTTCCTTGTGCTTGTTCCCACTTAGAGCACACTCCAGCTTTCACTGCAGCACAGTGAGCTCTTTGGTGAGCTGCTTTTTTTCCCTTGCTGATTTAATTTTCTGTTACGTTGGTTAACTGAAACAGCCTGTGGAGGGATTTGATGGATGCCAGAGCAAGGGAACAGACAGGAGTGTGTAGCTGGAGGATGGGGGAGAAATGTGAGGGGAGTGAAGAAGCAAATTGCTGTTGGGACCAGCTGGAATGAGTTACTGCTGCCAGAACTGTAAATAGATTGTTCTCTACCATCAGCACTTTCTCGTTTTGTGGTAGATGTCATTGTTGACAGATTTTGGAGTCTCCTTAAGTTAGCAAAGAATTATTTTTCTCTCCCCCTCTCTTTTAATTTTTGTCTTCCTTGTTTATTTTTTTCATCTTCTTATTGTGGGCATTAAGTAAAATGATGAAGCAGAGCTTATTTAATAATCCCTTGTCTATACAGAAAGGCACTCTTTTCCTCCCAGTTTCTTCATACCATCCATAATCTCCAGAGAGAACAGTGTGGTACATCATTTCAAGTGGGTGGTCAGCCTGTGCATATTTGAGTGCTCTCAAATTTGCCTGTGGAAGCTGGAATGTCTGCATTGTGGGCTCTATTGTTCTCTCCAGTTTTTAGAGACTTGTGGATGACTGCATAATATTAAAAATATTCCTGACCATTAAACATGTGCTGTCTTTTCCTACTCCAGTTAGAGACAACCTCTTGCCTTGTTCTGAAACTTTTTCTGTGTAGACTTCTGCTACCAATTGAAAAAATATTTCATCAGATGAATATAGTTTCTAAAATCAGACAACTTTCAGAGAACCAAATTTCTGGCAAATTCTGTCATGAGGGGAGAATGCTCTATTTTGCCTAATTGTATTTATATAACTTGTGTATACCCCATAAAAATGGATTGTGTTTTTCTCTTTAGGAGAGAGTGATTTCTCCCTTTTAAAACACATAAATCTTTGAATATTCCCAGTTCTACAAAAAACCCTGTGTCCTGTGGTACAATGAGATCCCCAGGGAAGTTAATTCTGTAAGCAGCGGGTGGACAGTCCAAGCGAGCGGCTGTGTGTTCTCTATTCTGCTGCTGTCCTGGCACAATGTTCCTCACAAAACAGATCAAATGGTACTTCAGTTCACTGAGGACAGAGAAAATTACTGTTAAAAGAAATTTCAGTCTCATATAACCTGGTGTTTTAATTGTGGGTCAAAAATATGTTTAAGGTTTGGATCCCTCTAAGAAAGTGTGGTCATAAAAAAAAATGCTGTTACACTTGAAAAACAAGAGGATGAAAGAGAGTGGGATCACAAAAGGACAAAAACATATGAGAGTACAGTATCATAGCTCACTTGTTCATAGTGGTTCTTCACTAAGTTAATGGAAGTTTATATGCACTTCTGAGTTTTCAGCTTATGTGAAATTAATAATGTGTTTTATCAGAGAAACCAAAGATCCTCCTAAATCCTGTGGCCAGATTCCATAAGAAATAAATTTACTGTTTCAGGACAGAATATGACTTTGTTATGGTATTCTACTTGGGATTTTTTTTCCAAGTACTTACTATGTTCTGAAATGTATCTGTAGCATTATGAAAAAAAGCTAAATGGCAGATTCTTGCTTTTATAATAGATACATTTGTGAATTGATGTGAAAAATATTAAGCCCAATCTTGTGCTATTGTTAATGTGCCAGTGGAACTATGCCAATTTATAAATCGGTTGAGTTTTATCCTGGACATTTTGTGTTGTTCAATGTTTTTTTCTGACACAGCTTAGAATTCAGAGGCTCTGAAGAACAAAAGGCTAAATTTTAAACATGTGATTCAACAGGAGGAAATGGATTTCCTGTACCCTTCAGACAAGTCAGATCTCTGAAGCTCTAACTTCAGCTCCATATCCTAAAATGCTGATTTTCATTGTCTTGCCCAATTTATCAAGTACAGTGACTACTACTAGGTGTGGGGGACATCTCTTACTACCAGTAGGAAATGTAATCAAAGAAACATGAGAGGAGTTTACTAAGATAATGTTTGAGGGCATACAAAATTTTATGTATATGAAAGTGAAAACCCCTGAAATAATAAGCTAAACAGTAAGCTAAACAAGAGATAAAAAAATAAAAAAGCAACTTAGCAATGTTTTCTGGTGTTGATTTTGTCAGTGAGAGTTAAGACTAGAAACTGAGCTGACATATGACTGTTACAAAAATATTTTGTGTTTATTAAATGCTGCATGTATGGATTGGTTTATTAATAACTACTGATTTTAATGGTACTATCATTTCAAATTTATTTGTAACTGAGCATTGTTTAAAATGTTGATGAATACTCTGGAACAAAAAGGATAACACAATCTTTTTGGAGCAACATAGAGATTAGTTTGCTCATTGTGGTGCTAGCAGTCTGACTGCTTAACATTCATCTGTGAATCCATCACTTGATAAAAAGCAAAACAGTGCCAGGGGGTAAAACCAAATACACCTAAAAACAGTGAGGAACTTTATATTTTCTGTTAGCTCAAGAATCTTTATTTATCAAACCAAAGCCATCCCCAGGGAAAAAAAAAAAAAAAAAAAAAAATCATTGCAGGGGAAAAAAAAAAAAAAGAGAAAAAAAGAAAAACCCCAAAAGCTTAACATAAATGTAAACCTCTGTGTTCAGCATCCTCAGGGTTCGTATGGCCCTGGATACCTCACCTGAAACACAATACAGCAGATGCAGAAGTACCTGGGAAAGGGCCAAAGCCAGAGAATGGCCTCTGTCCCAGGAAGAAAGCAAAATAATTACAAGTTATCAGACTGGGAAAGGATCCATCAAAATAAGACTAAAAGGAAGATAGCAAACAGGAACTGATTATTTACCCTTGTGTATAACCCAGAGATTGGAAAAAGCTCTGTGTCAGTAACAGATGTGCAGAAATCACAGAATAGTAGTGCCTGGAAGGGACCTCTGGAGGTCATTTCATCCAGCCCCCTGCAAAAGCAGGTTCACCTAGAGCAGCTTGCCCAGGAACATATACAGGTGGGTTTTGAAACTCTTCAGAGAATGAGACTCCAACCTCTTTCTCAACCCTCCAGACCTTCCTGTCTTCCAGTTCCTGCCTATTGCCCCTTGTCCTAACAGTGGGCACCACTGAGAAGAGACTGGCCTCATCCTCTTGGGCTCCACCCTTTAGGTGCTTACACACATTTATAAACATTACTGAGAAATAAGGCAAAATTAAACAGAAGACACTTTGCCTTGAAGAGGGTTAGAGAAGCATTGTGGATGTGCCAGGATGCAACAGAAAACCTGACTCTGATGTTGGAGGTCTCCAGGCCACACCATGGAAAGATGGCAAATAATAATTCAAAAAAATCAATTGGTAAGCAACTTATTTAGTTTTGCTGTATCAATACTCAAGATACTTCGCATAAAAGTTTGTTATATGCCTGTTCCCATTCTTATGTGATGAATCATGATTCATATGCATAAACAAAGGGTGTAGAAGAAGTTAATTAATTAGCTTTATTATGCATCATGTTTCCTGTAGAACCAGGAGTGGAGCTCAGACTGCCAGTATTACAGAGTCACTGTAGAACTAGTCTGTGCCTTGAAATTCAAATAAAGATTATAAAAAAAGTAATTATGAAAATATAAAATTAAGTGTCAAGCACATCTATCAGTCCAATTTTCTACTACGAGTTTTCATTGTTAGAATGAAGCAATTTCTCTGTGTTTACTGTAAATCATATTTATGCATTCCTTTCTAGCCCCACAAATGCCATAATTGACCTTTAGAGGAAATGAAAGGCTCCTTATTTGTTAGAGCACCAGCTTGCACATCTGGTTTTTGCTGTGTCAGCTGACAGTGGTCGTAACATTACATATGTTCATAGCCCTTTGTTTTTCACTTTGGTGATGCTGTTTTAAGATTTCCTTACCACATTGCACTTCATTTAGTCTGTATTGAATAAATGTGAGAACAACTCATCTTTATGAATTAATTTTACTCTGCATTCATTTTATTAATTATCTGTTAATTTAAGCAGTTAATACCAGTGCAGTTCACTGTGCTGGGATAAAGTTTTAGTCTTTCCTACATACTGAATAAATTTTGTTTGACATACAAACTAAGAAAGCTTACATTGAAAGAATTTTGCAAAATCAAAATGTCTAAAATGTAAGAAATTGTGCTTCTTAATTGCATACAAGTTTTTTTGCCCTACATGAGTGAAATAAGTATGTGCTATGTAATAGCAGATAGCCTCACTACAGATGCAAAAGATGCTAATTCAGATTCTAAAAGCAGCTCTGAAGTTGCCATTCCCAAGCTTTTATGTACTTGATTTGCCAAATACAAAAAAGTTTTAAAGTAACTTTTTTTTTTTTTTTTTTTTTTTTTTTTTTATTACTTTGTCAAATGCAACCCTAATTTTAATTTTAACCAGCACCCTGAAAAATATTTCAGTATCCGCGAT
>JANHGL010011493.1:0-106086 GCA_024611195.1 Ceyx melanurus | reverse complement strand
ACCCTTTCCCACATTTTTAGTTACTTATTTTCCAAATAACAAAAAATTTTAAAAAAAATTTTTTTTTTTTTTTTTTTTTTTTTTAATTACTGTGTCAAATGCAGCCCTAATATTAATTGTCACCAGCTACCTGAAAAGTATTTCAGGATCTCGGATGTACTGCAAGAAATGTAGGCTGCATTATAAGTACATGCAACTCTAAATTTTGTGACACTTTAAATGAAGGCAAACTGCACAAACAGACTAACACAGATATATAAAAAAAAAGCAACAGGGGTTTAGAAGTGTTGGAGTATCTCCTGTTTCTGGTGGCACTTAATTTCAACACTTTTATTCATTCAGGATGGGGCAATAACTAAAACTAGTGGACTCTTTATTTTTATTATATTTTTTTAATTTGAAATGTTGCCAAGGAACATTTTAGAGCTGAATTTGGGTGGTTCTATCTATGCATGTCATATTTGAGAATTTTTCTGTTTTGTTTTCCAGCTTCAGAAATTCCTAGGACTATAAGCCTCCAGCACTATTGTGCTGAAAGATTGTCTCTTTTTAGTTTTTAAATTGGCATGACAAATATAACTGGAATTCTCAGAGACATGCAGTGAGTTAGGACCATGCTGTCAGATCCTACCACTAAGAAACAGAAGGGAAGGAAATTGTGAGAAATAATTTCCTGTTCAAAAATTCAGCATTTATAGCTTTTCACTTTTTTTCCTATATTTTTATCTTTAGTGTTCCAGAGACAGTGAATTTCCTGTTAGTTTGCTCCATGTTTTGGTGGGCAGATATTACTGTCAGTAATGGATATAAAAAAACCCCAAACTTTCCAGTAGCAAAAACTGAGCTGAAACTGTGGTCAAAGTTCAATATTTAGCTTACTCTACAGGTCTGCTGGAGTACAGAACTGAAAATTTGAATGTTAGAAGAGCTTAAGGCTAGAGAAAGAAATGATGGTGGTGGGTCATTTTCATGTTCTCCAGTATTCATTTGAAGAAACACTGCTGTAGTAAGCCTGTGGGTGGAGATTCTCTGTAGGACAGTGTTGTATGGCCTCAGCAATGCCTTCTGGCTAGAGCAGGGTTGTTCTGTCAGGGCTCTGCTTGGGAACTGGGGACCAGACACTGGGATGCAAGCACAGGCCATGATAGAGCTGCTTAGCAGCTCTTTTCCCCTAAATCCTGTTTTGTATAATGCTTGTTACTGAAGGTGTAACAGAGCCAAAAAATAGTGTAAAAGTCATGACAAAGATGTGCTTGGGAGGACTGGGGAATAACTATTGGTTTTACGTAATTTTGCATTACATCTTGTGTGTGGTGTTAAAAAATCTTTGTAAGAGTTTAAATACTAATTCATTGGAATTAATATTATTTTATTCCTTTGCTATTTGTGAATATTTAAAACTAATAGGGGACAGGGTATAAAAAAAAAATATTTCCAGAATAATTGAATGCATAATCCCATAACCTACTGTATATCTGTGAATCCCTATGAGAATTCCTTGGCAAATCTGCGATACTCTCCCACAGCAAAGTCCTGTGTTAGGATGGCTATAAAATGTTATATCTTTTGGCTGAGGCAATATAAAAATGAAACAAAGGGCATTGGCTTTGGGTTATGGGGAAAAGAGGAATAAACTATTCAAAGAAACAGCAAGATCCTTGTAATCTTTCATGGCATCCCTTGAAAACTGGAGTGAAGCTGTGGTTGTTATTATTTTCTTTTTTATTTTATTTGCTTAGTAAAGTAATTGAATAGAGGAAAAACATTAATTCAAGCTAATAGAACTGTGCCAAAACAAATTATGAAATCCCAATGTGCTTCCTTTTTTGCTTATAAATAAACTCAGAGCTCCCTCTAGTGAGAGTTTAAAATGCAATGAGATTTTTCTTCATAGCTTTAAAGTAAAAATCAGTCATTCCATGAGATTATTAATGAAAAAAAGATTAAACAAATATGGATAATTAATTTAAATAATTTAGGAGGCGCAAACATGCGGGAATATTTCCACTGCAGTTCCCTGTTTGTCACTCCCCAAAATGTAACAGTTTTCCAGTCAGTGTCTCATTGTTTCTTTTCTCTTTGACTGCTTTCATGGACTATTTCTAAATGAGTTCCATAGTTCAAGGTTGTCTTTGGAATCATAAGCAATTTGTTCTCAATGATTTGAGCCTGTACACTTGCCAGATATGTTTTTTCATGAGTTTTCCATTTTTTCCTGTTCCTAGTCAGTAGCATGTGAAATGTCCTTCATGTGATATTTTGGTGCTTCAAGGCCTGATTTCAGTAGGGATATGAAGAAGCATTGACAACTGAGAGGATGAAGAATTGTCAAGAAGTCCTTCAATTACTTAATTTTGGCCTTGAAAAATGTGGTGGGGGGGGCAGGGGGAGAAGAGAAGACTCATAGCACTGCTTGATATAAACAAACTCTATTTTAGGTCCTAATCAGATCTGTCCCAAGTCACTTAGAGGGAGCAGTATCTGGTCTGCCTATATCTAGTGTGGTTGCTTTTTTTGTGTATGTTGGTTATTTTCAGTTTGTGGGTTGTTTTGGGGATTTTGTTTGGTTTTGGTTTTTGTTGTGTTTTTTGTTTGTTTATGTGTCAAATGTCCGGACAGTCCAGGTAAAATTAGACACACATACGTTTTGCCAACCCCTAATATTCTATGATTCTTTCTTTCTCTCTCTCTCTCTCTTCTTGGAAAAACATTTGTGAAGATGGTTTTGTGATATGTTTTCCTTAGGAATCATATAACACTTTAGATGAAATTTGGCCTTTGACTTTCATTCTTCTTCTGAAGTTAACTTTTAACTTAGTTTCTTGCATGAGAGTTTGAGATTAAAATTTTTTTAGTGAGCATTTGCCAAATGCTGTCACTAAAGAATTCTCTGAAGAACTGGTGAAGACTGGAGAAATAAATTACTGTATTGGGAATAGCTGTCAGGAGCTGATTTCTTTCCAAAGGTTCCTCTGAGGACCTTTTCTATAAGGTCAAGACAGCCAAATGTTTGTATTTCTATTTCATGTGCTATCCAGAGAATTTGTAGGAATTGTGCTAATTTATAAAATATTAATAACTAAACCTGTGTTATTTAAATAATAATAAAAATATAAATTTGTGGAAATAGATTCAAGGACATTTTCATGAAATGATTGAAATTGATAATTTTTTCTTTCTATATATAGTACCATGAGGAAAAATATAGTTGTTACTGAGTCAAAGATCCTGCTAATCAGAGGCAGCAATTCAACCCATGTTAACACAAAGCTATGACGAGCATCTGATATTTCCTACTAGCACCAGTGAGGGCAGAACTATTGATTTCATTTGATGTTTTGATCTGCTGCTGTAAATTTTGTAACAGAAAGTTAACAAGTTCTAAAACTTTTCTTCTGTGTGCTTATTGGCTAAATAAATCAGAAGGTAGTAAAATTACGATCAGATAACCATGCAATCAAAAACGAGCACATACAGAGCACAGATCAGCATTTCTCTTGAAGTGCAATTGAACTTGTTCATTCTGTTCCTGGGTGACTTGGTCTAGGTGATCCTGCTCAGGCAGGGAGGTTGGACTAGATGATCTTCTAGGTCCCTTTCAACCCCTAATATCTGTGAATCTGTGAATAAAGCAAAATAACCTACTTCTCTTTCCAGTTATTGCAATAAGAGACCCTTTCAGTTGATACTGTGGAAGTGACAGTAAATATTAAGGAAACCAGAAAAGCATGCTGAAGAGCCCTTAATTCCCCCTGAAGCTATAGTCTCAATTTTCCATCTAGCTGATTGGCAAGTAGTAGAAATCACTTGCCTTGAGACAAGATAACTTTCAAATAGTAAAAATTCATCTGGTCAGGACAGTCTTGTTCATTTATAGCTATTACTAGCTTGACTGGGACAGTTTTAAAACTTCCACTGTTCCTTAAAAATTAATTCAGAAATAACCATTATATTCCTATTTTACTTAAATAATTTTTCCATTTAATAGTGTTTCATATTTCTTCATTTTAATAACATTAGCCTACATCTGGAGAAGAGATTCAGTTATCCTTTTGAGTGTCTACTTCTAGATTTCCATAGAGTACTACTTCTCAAATAATGGCTGTTATCAATCTCTTCAATTAGTTTCAATGTTTCTAAAGAATTTCCAAATTAATATATAGAAGATTTACTGAAAACTGAAATTGGTACATATGACAGGAAACATCCTTTTCTGTCCTTTGACATCATCACTTTTGTCAATACCACCTAGATACATCCTCAAACCTCTGCAGATTCACACAGGGAATTTAAACTTCAGTTTATGCAATGTTATATATGTAAAAAGAATCTTATGGGATTTAATGAATCATAAGAGTCATACAATGTTAGGGGTTGGAAGGGACCTAAAGATCATCTAGTCCAACCCCTGTGCCAGAGCAGGATCATCTAGACCAAGTCACCCATGAATGCATCCAGGCGGGTTTTGAATGTTTCCAGAGACAGAGACTCCACAACCTGGGTAGCCTGTTCCAGAGCTCAGCCGCCCTCACTGTGAAAACGTTTTTCCTTCTGTTTACCCTAAACCTCTTGTGCTCCAACTTACTCCCATTGCCTTATGTCCTAACAAATGAGAAGAGTGAGTCTCCATCCACCTTATGCTCACCCTTAACATATTTATAGACATTTATGAGGTCCCCCTCAGTCTCCTCCAGGCTAAAGAGCCCCAGCTCTCTCAGCCTCTCCTCATAAGCCCAGAACTGGACACAGTATTCCAGATGGGGCCTCACCACTGAAAAGTAGAGGGGGAGAAGAACCTCCCTTCACCTGCTGGCCACACTCTTCTTAACGCATCCCAGGATGCCATTGGTCTTCTTGGCCATGGGGTGCATTGTTGGCTCATGGCTATCCTCTTGTCCACCAGGATCTCTAGGTCTTTTTCCCCAGAGCTGCTCTCCAACAGATCAGTCCTCCGCCTATACTAATACATGGGGTTGTTATTCCCCAGATGCAGCACTTTAGGCTTGTTCTTGTTAAATTTTATCACAGTTTCTTATTTTACTGTGAGTCAACACTGTGCCTCTTCCGTTGCTGGAACCTAGTGATGTTGGCATGTTAGCACAGCCCCTCAGCTGAATGTAACACGCTGCAAGTAGGGCTACTTGGAAAACTTTTTATGCTTTTAGCATGTACACACCAGCATTCCTGCTGCAGCAAATCAGCACTGTACATCATGGGCTGGGAAAAGAAAAATGAAGAAGCTGTCTTAACTGTTTGTGATAGCAGGGGGACAACACTGTGATCTTAAAAGATTCATTGAGTGCTATGTCTCAGTGCATATAGCAGAATGTAAATGTCCCAAATTCTCCTATGTACCAGGAGTTTCCTTTTTTCTCTTACTGAAGCTGTTATAGGAGGCACTGGTTCATATAAATTATTAAGTATGTATTATAGCAGCAATTTTCACCCAGCTGAAATCATATGCCATAAAATACCTTCTCTTGTGGTCACATAAATATTTAATTGATATGAAATGGGCTTGTGGAGAGCAGAGATTTGAATTATTTCTTATACTTTCTAGAAGAACATGTATCATGAGATTCATGCCTGTTGGGGCAGGTAGATGCAGTTCCATTAATAACTAGGGAGAAGGGAAGGAAAACCTAGGACTGAAGATTTGGGTGGG
Source organism: Ceyx melanurus (assembly GCA_024611195.1). Classification (NCBI taxonomy): domain Eukaryota; kingdom Metazoa; phylum Chordata; class Aves; order Coraciiformes; family Alcedinidae; genus Ceyx; species Ceyx melanurus. Next base: position 100,421 of record JANHGL010011493.1, on the reverse strand, counting down.
GGTAGGATGCGGACAGATGGGTCCAAGGCAATGAAGGCATAGAAAGGAAACATTTTATTTCTCTGAAAAAATTTATAATAGCCTTAATATCTTGTCTCTCCCTTACTCCGCTGCTTGTTAAAATGGTTCACTATCTTTTAAATTAGACTAGATAAGGAAACAGAAGCAGGACTCCTTTGTGGAGGGTGGAGCAGTTCCTACCAGTCTCTAAAATCTGCAGGTGATTGTCTATTTCCATCCAACCTACTGATGGGAAAATCAGAGTCCATATTATTGCAGAGCCATGTAGTCCTCTCCTGGGCTTGTAAGGGAGGCTACATCAGCATGCTTCAGGGGCTGCTTCAAGTCCTGTGTCTTAAATGTTTTTCAGAATAAATCTATCTCTGCAAGAACTGCTCTAGGTGCTAGGTTGATAAAGTTGCACAGGCAGTGCAAGCTATCCCCTGGGAAGGAGAAAGAGCAGCAGGTGTTCTCTGACTAGGCAAATTTAATTACTTTTATTTAAAAATTCTGTTTAGAGTGAGAGGAGGACTCCATGGCACAAATACCTCTGATAATTAACTGATTTATCTGAAAGAAATAGAAGACTCTAACGAAGTTGCAGGATGCTTCCTCTTCCTGATGCCTCTCCCAAAATTTGCATCTCAGACAAAAGCAGTGGCATAAAAATGACAAGTGCCTCATATGAAGACAACTGTTGCAGGGAGATATCAGTGAGTAGTTTCCTCCCACCATACTTGAGCATTGTTTTGCAAATTTTTTTCTTCAGTATTAACAGAAGGCCAGAAAGTCAGAAAAAAATTTAACCATCCAAGCCCACATTCCTTGTTAACCTCCAGTTCTCCAGCTCTTTTCTTTGAACACAGGCTCCTCTTTGCAGCATAAACATTCTGTTGCAACTCCTTTACTGCAGAACAATTCATCAACACCAAGATAAACCGATTTATATTATTACCATTTTTTCTGCCACATGTCACCAGGGTGGTCCTCCATGTTAAGTCCAGGGAAGAGGTCCAGATACACAATGTTTGTAGCAATATGGATTCTCTTTATCTGTGAACATTCCTAATAGGATAGACAGTTTATGTAGAGTATGCTGTGATTTTTCTTTGAGGGTGAAGGGAAAAAAAAGGATGCCAGAGCCATAATTTTTAAAGGAACAGTGAAAAATTTTAACTCCATTTGACCATTCTTGTCAATGTAGTTATGAAGCTAGGTTAGTTGTCTTAGGCTTATTCATTTTTTGCTATATGTTGCTCAGAATATAAGTACGTCTATATATTAGTTTTATGCACATTGGTTTTTCCCTCATTTTCAATTTAATTCTTCTGTCAGCCATCATCAAAATGTAATTATAATATTTCTTTTCTTTAAATTTTCCCTTTACCTGATTTCTCATACAGTTTACTTCAGAATTCCTTGGAGGGTGGTTATCTTGCAAATTCCTAAGCTTAACCATCAGCTGATCTTTAACAAGGTGTTTTCCTTAGCTTCTCACTTTCCCTAATACAAATACATGATTTATTTTTGCTGTTGCTTTTCATACTTGTATTATATATGTGCTAGTATTATTACAGTGTTGTGATTCTATCTCTATCACTGGTATAAATTTGCCCTACTGAAAAGGAAGTCTCATTTTTGCAATATTCAGAATTTAGTTCAGTTCTAAAAAACCAAGAATTGCTACATATTATTTCTTTGGCAACTGAGTGACTAAAAATTTTATTTATTCAGAATAAATATCTGTTCACCATTACTATTTTTGTAATTATTTTTTTTTCAGACTAGTTTTCTTTTACTGCTATGTTTTATTTAAGGGGGGGGCGGTGTGTGAAATTATTATTTTTTATTTTTATCTCCTTACTTGAGAAGACTAAGTCTAAGTGTAAAATGTGGACTACTACGGTACCATAATCTCTAATATATTATGTATTTCAATGGACAATGAACAGTCAGTTTTATTTACTTGAATACTAAACACATTACTTTAGGTATTTTAAGTCCCTATTAGTTTAATAACTAAGTCTTATTCACTGGAAAATATCCTAGTGCTTTTTACATTGGCCAGTGGATGTCACTGTCAGAATGCAAATATAGCTATAAATAGCCATGTATATCTTTGAATAGTAGTGTCAATTTTTTTCTTTTCTTAAAAGGCTCATGTTTCTTAATAAGCTGTTATTGCTCTGAATCACTGAAGTTAGGGTTAAGAAAAAAATAAAGCAGTGAACCTATTCCACCTATTGATGGGATGGGATTATTCACTCTGCCTGGCATGCAGCAAGTTCTCCCTTTCATGCTGGCTGGCCCCTGATCCCTTGGCTTTCCTGGAGTTGCCATGAGAGTTCACTCAAGATGATCCTTTTCATGATCTTTCCAGGTACCAAGGTCAGGCTGACAGGTCTGTAGTTCCCCTGATCCTCCTTCCAGCCCTTCTTGTAGATAGGTGTCACATCAGCCACCCTCCAATAATCTGATACCCCTGAAAAATGATGGATAGAATCTTGGTGAGCTCTCCTGATAACTCCCTATGTACTCTTGGAGTGAATGCCATCCGGCCCCACAGACTTATGAGTATCTAGGTGTTAAAGCAGATAATTAACTGCTTCTTCCTGGATTATGGGGTGGGTGGGGATCTGTCCGCTAAAGATGGAGGCAAATATCACATAAAGTATCTCAGCCTTTTCTTCATCATTGGTTACAATTCTCCCTCCCCTGCATCCAGTCCTGTTGGGGTACAGTGTACTAAAAAGCAAAATCAACATGGGGTACCAAGCTTACATATTTTCTTGGCATCTTTTTGGCTATGTGTTGTCAATCAACTACTCATCACAAAATTGATGGCTTTAATTGTTCATTGACTTTAGAACATCAGTTAGTATAAAAAGAATGATTGTCAGGAGTGATGACAAATCTCATATACACAAATAAATACGTGTTTATGTATATATATATATGTATATATATATATATATAAAGTATGGTTTTCTCAACTACCACTACACGACTAAAAAAATGTCATACTTAGACATGGGGAATGGATAAAGAGTGGTCAGAAAAAAAAAAAGTATGGCCTTCAGAGGGCTCTGAAGGTTATTTTTCACCCTTCTCCTTTCCTCACTTCCACCTGACTTTCTCAGAAAAATCCTAACTCCCTGCTTAGTCCCCTGTTATACTCTATGCTAAAGCCTTATGTTGTTACTCTGATTTTTTTTTTTCCTGAAAATGAAGAAATATTTGTGTGTATATTTGTATATATTTATTTGTGTAGATAGGTGCATACATATTGGTACAGATACAGAGAGATGACTTGCTGACAATTTGTAGAGGCAGCCTGATCTATCCTAGTCAAACTAAGCTGATAATTTTTGGAACACCCAAGGATTCCTTTAGGCTGTTATTTACTATGGGTTTTGCAGACATAAAGTTTCCCAGGTGAAATTCTCACCTGATATTGAACTGAGATTTGTTTGACTAATAAGACCATTAACAACAGCAATGTGGCAAAATATGGGGCTTTTCATTTGGGGTACTAATTGCATAAAGCTAAAATTTTTAATAACATGGCCTACCTCTTAAAACATGCAATTTGTAGTGATCACATTCTCACTATTTGCCACTTCTTGCTTCAGTCACACTAGTTAACTGAGCTAAAAGCATGGGCTTTGCTCGTGGTCTGGCAAAACATTTTCCTGAATTAATTAAAAATAAGACACTGCTTCTCTGAAGCTTCAAATAGATGGGAAAATGGCTAAACATACCTACCATCTTCTCAAATGTGCCTGTGGGCCAGGGGAACTTTTTCCAGGTTACTCTCTATTACACACTATTTTGGGGAACTGAGTATTCTGCTGTACTGTTTTGGGCACTGAAGAATCTGGTTCAAGGGACAGTTTGCTTGCACCTTATATGGTCTTACTGAAATATGATTTCTTTGTTTCTATAGAAATAAATGAGAGAAGAATGTTCCAATAATAATTCTAAATAAATGTTTTACCACTGTTCTTAAGCCTCTGAGTGCACATCATTAAGCCATTGTACTCTTCTGCAGTGCTGACAGCATGTGCTTTCGAGGTAACAGTGGAAGAAGCAGCATGTGACAGACTGAGGTGAGCTGGCATTTTCATTTGGAGAAACTGCTGTCCTTGGGTTTGGACAACAGCGTAAAGTGCTATGTATCTCTTGTTTTCAGTTAATAGGGAGAAATCATCTCTATTACTTTCAAGTGCAAAGCTTTTAAAAACAAGAAGTTAAAATGAGTATGTGAAAAAAATTTGCAGATTTTGCCTTGGGAACATTGAGACTGACAAACATTTTTCTGCTCTAGGCAGCCTACTTTATCTGTGTAGTTCTAAATGATGCTGAAATAAGATGCAGTACAGTCAGTCAGTTCACGTTACTTCAGCAGCAGCAATAGTCAGGAACAACACCCACTTAAAGAGCAGTGCAACCCATCGAACGCCACTGAGCAGGCTGTTGAGATGTAACATTTTAGAGCACATAAAATCAAAACGCTATATACAAGCAAAAAGTAGGTACGTACTGATTTTTTTTGGTCTCTTTTCTTTTTGTGATGATCATGGAAATAGAATTGATTGCTAATGTCTCTTCTTGCACTATCAAATATGTTTTTCAATGAATGCATGAAGAGGTCAAAATGTTATCTTACAAATGAGCATTTAAAAAAGGATTTTGAAATTTACAAGAATACATTTTCAGAGTAAGTTTCATGGTTAAATTATAAAATGCTTCAGTGTTTTTAGTAATTAAGCAGTATAATTCCATGTTAAGACAATATTAATGAATATTTACATTACACAAACGTCGCAATTTCTAAAGATTTTGAATGGCTAGAGTCCTATGTAATACCAACTGTAGCAGAAGAATTATAAAGTTGTGTCTCTGCAGATGCTATTATTACAACTGGGTTAAAAAAAAAAGAAAAAAAAAAAAAAGACTATTCCATAGTGCGCAATTCCAATGTAACTGAAAATAATCGGCCTTTTTTTCAGATTGTTTAAAATCAGATCTTTAGTAGCTATTATTTTTTTTTCACATGAAAGCCTTTAAGTTATGAAAGAGATGACATATAGTGATGAAAGTTATCATATATAGTGCTTCCAGCTTTTTGCTAATTCTAGCCTATGAAGCAGCATAAATGACTGTAGCCAGTAAGATAAAACAAGATGGAAAACTTGGCGTGAATTTGAATAGCTGATAGATTCCATTATTCAGCAACTCTGTGTATATCATTATCATTTGTATTCAATGAAATTAACATAGTTAACCATTCCTAACAAAGTAAACACAAAAGCCTTATGAACTTTTATCCTAATCTTGAACTCCAAACCTCATAGACATTCTTACACTTCTCCATCAGTCCAATCCCAGGGCTCTGTGCCTTTCCATCTACTGTAAAATCTAAAAGAAAAAATTAATGCATTCTTCTCTCAGGGGGGGAATATATATATATATATATATATATATATATATGGAAAATTATAAAGTTCAACTAGAAATGCCCTCTTCAGAGAAGAAAACATTTATTTCACTGATTAGTTTAGAAAATCATACCTAAAGATATATAAAGCTGACTGCATTTTTACATTTTTTCTGTGGCCACACACAGCTAATTTTTTCAATGTATGACATTTTTACATGTGAAATATTCAGGATGAGAAGACTAGAGAAATAAAACACTGCCTGAAACGGAAAGATTAATTTCAGTAGGAAGAGATGGAGAAGGGGAAAAAATCAGATCTGTTTTATGGTTTACCCTGATTTACATTCTGGTTTTGCAGGTGTGTCTAAGTAGTCCACAAGTCCCAGCATTAATATTCTTGTTTATTATTCTTTAACAGTATATACTACATGTTCCAAGAGATTATTTTTCTTACAGCATTTGGCATGTAATTACTATTTGTCCAAGATACGAGTAATGTACAAAAATCCTGTCTTCAGTGAGTTCACTTGGCTCATGTAAGAGGTTTAGAAGTAAATATATCTTCTGAGGGTAAGATGTGTTTTTACAGACTGAGACTATCTGTGTGTGCATAGGAACAAAGTGTAATCTTAGATCTCTTTTAAAATAAATCCCGGAGAACATTGGCAGCTGATTTGACTCAAGTCCCTTTAGCTCTTATGGAACCTATGGTAGTGCCATTAATTTAGTGTGGTGTTTGTAGATAAGGAAATTGCTCCTTTCCCATCATCCACTTCCTGATGTCTAATTTTTCCTCATCTGCCATGCACTATTACGTTACTTTGACTTTCTGGGTTACAAATACAACAAGATAGTATTTAAATTTTGAAATATTTTTTTTATTTGTGCATCTGAAGTAGAAATTAATCATCTTTTCTACTATTTCAAATTTTCAGAGATGTCACTAAATCATGACCAAATAAAATGACTGGTGATCACAAATGTTTGAAAATTTACCCCACTTTTCCATCAGTCTTAGGTATTTGGAAAATCTAAATAAAATAGTCAGTTATGGAATAAAACACTGTAGTTTTACCCTATAGCAAAAAGAAACACTTAAAAAAAAAAAAGAAGTTGATGTCCACATTATTGCTCTTGTATGTGATGTTAAGGATACTCAGAGAAATTAATATATATATAAAAAAATCTGCATTATTTATTGTGTAATAGCATAGTCCTTACCAGATCAGAATATAGGATCACTAGGCCAGATGGCACCATGGGAATTTCTCTGCAAAATGTGGTCTACAGCAATAATGCTGGGAGGCATCAGTCTTGTGGGAGATGACCTGGTATAGCCAAGGTGCTGTGGTGGTGGAATGCAGAAGTCTGTAGGATGGGATAACCCACCTCACTATATTTTTTTCCAAAATGATGGGGAGGTGATTGATATGTGGTAAATCTGTGTGGGGGCTTGCAGCTCATGTGCTTGGCATCAATCCACTCTGAGAAAATACATGTCATGTTTCTAGTGAGGAGCTGGAGTGAGGACACCGTGCCCAGAATGGGGTTTTGCAGCCATAGAGTATAGTAAAGCAACAGGGAATAAGGCCAAAGCCACAAATGAGCATGATGCTGAAGTGAGGTTTCCAAAAATGCTAATTGAAACTCGTACGATTTCATTGACGATGATGCAGTGAAGAAATAATCATTTTTGAAGAAAATCTCAGTTTTTGTTTTTGCTTTGGAAGATGGCAGGTTGGCCAACAAGGAGGCCAACAGCAGGCATGCTGAGAGATAAATTTAAAATTACCATATCTTAACTTGTGTTTTATACAAGTTGAAAAGGAGGAGCCTGAAATTGCTATGCAGTGACATTACATCACTGTCCTAGCTCTTGTGATATCTTAATGTTCTTGTGGAACTATTTTCTTTGTCTTACTGTAATCCTAGGACTTTCAGATGTGGACTTGAACTTTGATGTTCTTGATTTCTGCAGAGAAACTTACAGCAAGAAAGTCTGTTTTCCTGAATGAGCCATATCAATTAATTTCACTTCTATCCCATCTGCAAGTAACATGTCAAAGTTACACATTGTTACTGTACTGTATCCATCTTGCTGTGTGTGGAAATAGTCAAAATACATGCAGGTAGAGATTTTACATAGAAAGTGGCTGGCCATGCTCATATACCATGTGCATTCCTCTCCCGTTTCGCTTATTCTTGATGTTCCTTCTAATAGTTTATAAGGTGCTTTTCTTGGTGTGGTTTATTTTTTTTGTGTGTGTGGTGGTTTTTGTTTGTGTTTTTGTGTGTGGGGGTGTTTGTTTGTGTGTTGGGGGGGGGGGTTAGTGTGTATCTGGTGACGGTGAAATGTACTTGGGAAAAATAACAGGTGTGTCCAAAGAAATCCAAACAGAAGAGGTTCTAAACAGAACTAGCTTTGAGAGGGTGAAAGACTTGGCTATTTGAAATGCACTAAACAGTAATTGGGGGTTAATACTTATCGTTTATCTAATCATCACCAAGGAGCTGATGATGTAGGAAATACTAGTAACTATAAGACAAATGCCAAATTATTTTTTTTTAACTGTAAATTTAGGCTATATAGCCTAACCACCTGATTTCTAAAAGTTTCTACTGTCATTCTTGAGGTTTCTGTGTTTTGGAACATCATAGTAAAGAAAAGATGCACAGATTTGAAGAATACATCCTATACAGTGAAAATATTAATTGGATGACAGACAATTTCATCACTTATATTTATTTTTTTTAATCTGTGATTATTTCCGTCTTTGCTTGACCAATTAAGCTGCTAATCAGAAACGAAATTACATGGCAGTAGCTTGATAGATGGTACTGAGAACTGGATAACAATATTTCTTGCGGTTTGCTTCAGATCAAAAATGAAATAAGAAAACTGAAATCTATAATAGGAAATATTAGAAAGTTGTCTACCTGGAAAATAAGGACAGTTGTATATAATGAATGTTGCCATTATAATTATGTTTTCCCCTCTTCATGCATTTCTTGACATTAGTGCTTTCTTGATCATCTCTTTACAATATTATAGAAGGATTTGTTAACAAACTGACAATTCACCATCGGTATAGGTGTGTTCCAAGGATTTCAGTGTATGAGTGAATGCTCAACTACCTAGAATTCTAGTTTGGCACTTTAGCCTAAATATTTTAGAAGAAAATTGAGCTTCTTAGCCAAGGTAAATTAAATTTTCCTAATCATATGAACTGAATTTTTATTCTTTTTGTTTGTTTGTTTTGGTTTTTTTTTTGTGTGTTAAAGGGTAAGCTAAGGCACAAACTGGAAAAGAACTCTATTCAGGGAAATAATTGGGATGTGAACATGATTCTATAAGAAGCTTAAAAAAATGTATGCAGTTAAAATAAGCTACAGAATCAAGGTCCAAACACTTCCTATCAAGTCAGAAAACAGATGCAATTCCATGGATGTAAGAAAATGTCTATGTAGCCTTTTCTTCTCTTTTAGAGAAAAGTCTCTAAAATTACCATAAAAATGAAATATTAAAATATGAAAATCTGTGAGATTTCAAGGGTGTCTTAGCAACACAAAGTAAAATCTTTGTAGAAATGTTCAGTTTTTTTAGTTCATCTGCTAAGCATTTTAGCATGTTTCATAATCTGATTTCTAGACCTTCTCCAAAGTGACAGACAGCTTTATTTGGCCTAGGGAAGGGCCTCCTTATCATGCTAGTGTCCATGGTAAAACATCCATTGTTTTCAGTAAGATCAGAATATTTGCAAACAATTTTACTGCAAATATTGAACAAGATGAATTTTGCATTGCAGAGCTTTCAATAGTATGGAACTGTCCTCCTTGAAGGACATGGACTTGACAATCTTATAAATAATTTTTTCATAATCTTTAAATGTATTACATAAAAATTGATAGAAAGTAAAGTTTTGAGTGCTGCTGCAAACATTTAGTGCCCTTACACCAGAAACATTTTAGACTAAAAAATCACCCTGATGTCAAAAGTTTTCTTGCAAACTGTTTAGAAATTGTACTTTGCAGGAATTTCAGAAATTGGTATATTTGAGAAGGAACATTTAATTGTGAATTTGTATTATAGACCGTAATATAAGCTTGCTATTTTGTGCTTTGATGAGCTGCATAAGCATATATTCCACACAATCGTTCATTACAGATATGAAAAAAATAACAATTTTATGGTCTGTTTTAATAGTAATTACAAATAGTGTGCCTACCTGCTGATTTGAATTAGTCTGGTTCTAACACTCTTGCATCTGCCTTTTATTGCATCCTCTGTTATACCTGTTGAAGGTCATCTCATCCAACCTCCTGTTCTAAAGATTAACTGTTGCCATTACCAAACTGGGTCAGACATAGCTTGGTCAAGGTGAATTTTGAAAACCTTTGGGGATAGATATTTCATTACTTTGTGGGTAACCTGCTCTTGGTAACCTGTGTTACCATTATACTGTAAAAACTTATTCTTGGTGTTCAATCTGAAGGTGACTTGCCATCATGTGTCGCCACTGATTTGACCATTTAGCACTGAAAAGAGTTTGGTACTCTCATCTTTATAAGTGACTTTGAAGTAGTTGTAGGCTGCTGGAACTCCTTATTTTACAGATTAAATAAACTCAATTTCTTCAGCTTCTCACAGTTTATATACTATAGCCTCCTGACCATTTTGGGTAGCCCTTTTATGGACCGTCTCCAGTTTCCAACATCTTTCTTGAATTGAGAGGATGTAAGGCAGGAAAGCTAGAAACAAAATTGCAGGTGCAGCTACAGTCATGACAAGTAAATGAGATTAATAACATGTTGGTCTGCTGGCTACATTTCTCCTAAGGCTTGCCTTATTTGTGATGCAAGTGCACAGTTGGCTTGTATTCAAGCTCGTGTTTCCCATAACCTTCAGGTCTTTCCCATCAGAGCTGCTGCTCAGCTGGAATCAATGTATGGGGTTTTTTCAGGTGCAGAATTTTGCACTCACTAAACCTCATGAGTTTCTTTCAGAATACATTTAGCTTTATTTCTTGGCAATAGTTAACAGCTGGTTGTAATTAATGCTTGAGAAGGTTATATTTCTTGTAGAAATAATTGGCATATGCCCCTTATCTTAAGCTAATTAGGTTTTAATCTGAGGTTCTACTTAATTTGAACTTCTGAGAAGCACTATGAAAATACGAAATTTCATTTAAAACATCTCTTGTAGCCTCTTTTAGTAGCAAAAACTAAGGTACTATTAGTAACTTCCTAATAGAAAGTAAATCTGGAGACTCAGTCTTCCTTCTCTTAACAGGAAAAATGTTTGCAGATTCAAAGTAATACATGTAGCTCCATTCATATCTGTATTAAGATGAAGCGAGAACAAATCTTATCTTCTAATCTCTCCTGGCAAAGACACTATCTCATAACAAATGTCTCTGCGTTAATGTCAAAACAATACCTAAAATCTGAGCAAAAACTCAGAAGTGATCTATCAACCTTAAGATTTTTAGTCATTATTTTTTCTGTTGACATGTAGAGACAAAAGGTTTAAGTCCAGTTCTGTTTGAGACTGACCTCTTCACTAAATCCAGAGTTTTGATCTATTATAGAAAGGCTTAAAAAACATCACAGAGAAATATTGTGAAACTTAGCTTTGTATAACTAATGATTTCAAAAGAAATTTGACAATAAGTAGGGGTAGTTTCTTATTTGATTATGTTTCAGAGCCAATATAGCTCCATGGAGGACAGCGGACCAGAAATTAGATGGATGGCCCTGAGTGCCAGGCAGCTGACAGACTCTTTTCCAAAAGGATGTGAAATAACCTCTTTAGGCTGTAATTTTACTTATCAGCACCTTTTTGTCCTGGCTGCATTTTGTAGATTGTTATTGTAAAAGAGCAGATAATGGTCCTCTATTTTTAATCTCTGGTAAGGGACCTTAATGGATGCTGCTGTTCTACTTCACCTGCAAGTCAAAGGTGTCAGCCAAGGTCTCTTCAAGAAATAGTTCTAGCCTAGAACTTTGCAAAGGTTTAGACCATTCCAGTTAAAGAACTACACTTGCTTTTTTGCACACGAGATAGGATTAATAAGTAGTTAATTTATAGTTTGTATTATACGTACTTCCCCCCACTGGTGACTCTCAACTGCCAAGTATAGATTTGATTTCAATACCTACTGATCCATTCTAATGCCTACATTAAAGCTTGAAAGTAAGCAACAGGGACTTGATTCTACCTCTTCTTTTGGCTTGCTTCTGCTTTTCCAGCATTTGTTTATCAACAGGAGCCAGCCTGGCTGGTCTCCATTTGCCTTTTTCTGCCATGCAACATCTATAGTACTGTCTCTCAGCAGGAAAAAGCTGTTCCCAGCAGTTTTCCTGAAATTGCAGGAGTGCAGAGGAAGGCCTCAGCTATTACCTTCAATGTACAGAAAGCCACTGGAGACTGAAAAATGAGTAGGATAATGTCCTCATAGCACCACAGCTGCTAACTGACAACAAACCTTCCTAAACTAAGTGACAACAAACCTTCTGCAAATGAAAACAGAATTTGGTCAGCTCTCCTGAGGTGGTAAGGTTTTTCTTTTCCCCTTATGGTAATAGTTGGATGTGTCAGATGCATGTTATGTAAGAGTAATGTCTGGCATACCCTAGAAAAAAGTGCTGGAGACTACTTCCCTGATTAGGATGTAACTGTTATTTTACCCACCTACCTCTAAGAGCTCTTGTATGGATATATTGGTTTATATATGTCTCTTTAGTATGTTTTTTTAATGGGAAAGCATCCTTATACTAAAAAAAAATAATAAAAAATTAAAGCACCATTGTGGTTAACTAAACTGATGCAGGCAAAGTAGTACAACTTTATAGTACAGACTGGCAATCGTAATTTCAGCAGACATTACAAACCCGAGAAAATGACAGGAAAGTTCCAGATTGCTTTACTGTTGGAGAAAACATCCAGTACATTTTCTAGCAAACAAATGGGGCCACAACTTTGAAGGAATTATGCAGATTTTGCCACTAACTGCACAGGTTACAATAGGTGATTTGTTTAACTTCTGTTGACTAAATAATGTGTATATCTCTAAATAGAGAAGAAATAGGAAGACACTGCTATGTGGGGGCTGGAATATTGGACTCACTGAATTTAGGAGAATAGGAAAAACAGATTATTGTGGTAAGAAAATTTAAACCAACACATTTTGTAGGAGTTGAATCTACTTAGAATCCAGAGAGAATAATGTCAGCAGAAGGACAGAGGAAAGAAATTCAAGTCTTATAAATGTGAGACCCTTATCAACTGGAATGAGTCCCTTGGCATGGACTGGAGAAAAAGGAGATGTGAAGATCTATAGCATAGAAATGGGCCACATCAGGCCCTGAACGTGCAAGTTAGTGGATTTTTTTGTAAAGAACTCTCTCTAGTAAGATTATATTTTATAATGTGCAAGGGAATAAAATGTTGGTGATGCAACACAGGTTTAGGGCTGGAGGGACTGAAATACACACATATAACGCCTAGATGTAAATGCACCTGTCACTATATAAAGGATTTGATACATAGCAATTTATACTTAGTGTCCTTGTAGCTGACCAGTAATAGCTGATGCATTTTAAAGGGAGACAAGGGTTACATGAAAGAAATAGGAATAATAAAACCAGTCCGATGACGGATTTTCGGGCGATTTCGGGGTCGAGCCGGCTCCCCTCCTCTGAGTGGGCCGCGCAGATCCCGAGCGCAGCGAGGACGGCCGAGCTGCTTCAGTTCCTCTTCCCCGGGGGAGATGGAAGAAGCCACAGGCTCCGAGCCTGCCCCTCGGCACCGGGGGACCCGCGTTACCGTCCTTCCCCGCCAGGCTGCTGCCGGCGCCATTCCCGCGGCCTCCGCTGCGCGGCGGGCCGGACCGCTCCGCCCGTTGCCAGGGCGACGGCGGCGCCGGGGGCTGCAGCCCGGGCTGGGGCGGGACGATCCGGGCCGGGGCGGGCCAGGCCGTGCTGCTGGGTGGGTTCCCTCCCCGCCGCCGCTGCAGCCGGCGGGCTGGCAGCCTGCCGTCCGCCAAGATGGTTCACCATTCGGGCTCCATCCAGTCCTTTAAGCAGCAGAAAGGTCAGTAGAAGCCCCGGTGTCCCCCATCCCACCGGTCCTCGGGGCGACCCTGGCGCCGCTGCCCACCATGCAGGTGCTCGGGGAGGGAGGGAACACTCTACGCCGCCTCCAGTGGATGCGGGTCCCCGCTACGGTCCGTGCGAGAAACGCTCCTGGGGGTGCCAAGTGCATCGTATGTGCGTGCCGACCGACACACGGTCTGGCGGCAGTGTGCGGAATGTCAGTGTGCGGGGCCGGCAGCCCGGGAGATGCACCGGAGGAGTACGGGTGCGCTCAGATCTGTCACCGCTTTCGGAGCAATGAAGCTGCGGCGCCTGGGGAGGACGCCCGGCGGGGCCAGCCGCCCTCCGCACCCAGCAGCTGGTGGGGCCGAGGGCAACTGGCCCCAACCCGGCCACAATTATCCGCTCCCGCGCCGGGGAAGTTTTTCTCCCTGAGAAAGAAATGGTGCTGCTTTGTTATTTACAGTCGTGGTACAGGTGATCTTAGTGGTGTCCAGGCGTGATGTGGTGTTCCAGGTGTTCACCCTCTGGAGTTCCCTGTAGCTGTTACTGGGTCTGTTTCTGGTTTTAGGCTTCGTATCGTGCTTTGTGTGAGTATAAATCTTGAGAAAGAATAATAGCTGTAATTGTGAGGGAGGCTCTGGCTTTACAAGTGCTGATACTACTTTGCTGCAATCCGTCTATCTGGTTGTTTGGATCTTTTAATTGCAAAGCAAAAGCTTTGTTGGTCAGCAAATACAAAAGAAAAATTTCAGTTGTGATTACCATTGCTATAAAATCTTTATTGTGTTCATGATAGAAAAAAGGTAATTCCCCGAACAAACGTTATTTTTTTCTTGCTAATTTTATTGTTTTTTTCCCCCTCCAAAATCTTTAACCGGTAAGATGAAACCAAGGTTTCTTTATTATGAGTATCACTTTGCACTCTTCCTGTTTTAGTTAACAAACTTTTTTTTTTTTCCTTACAGTATGCCATAAATTACAACTTAATATGGTTTGTTTCATACATAAATCATGGGTTTGCTTATTGGATTTTGCCTCATTCAAGTTCTCTTTGAATGGTTAGTGGAAAATAAATAATTCATAGCACTTATTCCATTCTGGTAATTCCAATAACAAATTCAGTTCCTTGCTATAGAGGTTTTGCAGTTAGTGTCTGTCTTGTGTGTAGTATCGAGTGGTGCTGTTTCAGATTATGTCTAGTTTAGTCAGGTTCAAAGTTAATTAGCATATAAACATTTATATTTTTGTTCGGTTGTGGTGGATATGTTTATAAAAGTATCAGGTGACGGAGCCACAGATTAGCAAGGTCCAGAGTCCCTGTCAGTGCCCTTCAGGAACTATTCAGCTGGTCTGTAATAAACTTTAAAAAAACTCACCTCAAAGCTAACTTCATAATGTTCAAGTTCAGGGAAGAAACTTAGTTGCTTGAAACCAAGCTATGCCATGGCATTTATGAAATTGTAGGGTTGCAACAGTCATAAAACTTTGTAATAGCCTAGTGGGTTTTGCCAGTTACTGGCAAAAGTAGGTGATAGTTTCTCTTACTACTGTGGAAATGCTGATTAATGTGCCTTGTCAATCTTAAGGCTTTGGAAAAGAGTATGCTCTGTTATGGAGCCAGTACAGCACAAACTGGATGTGTAGTGCTTTCCTGAGTGTCTCTCATGTGGTGTGATGTGTGCTAAACCCACCTGAATGAGTTTGATCTCTGTTTTTCTTAAACTACAGCTATTAGAGATGGGGGAGGACAGATAGGCTACAGAGTAATTAAGCAAACATAAATAATAATCAAGAACTCATCATATAATCGAGAGGTACTTAAAAGAAGCTGAGAACCTGATACTTTAGAGTTCATAGGTGCTGATGTCCAGCAGCAGAGAGCATAATGTAATTTTCTGTAGTATTTTTGAATTTGGTATTTTATATCATTCTCCTTTAAATTTAACATTTCATTTACTGTCATAACTTAGAGTAGCTGAGATTTTGACTAAATGCACTGTTTGTTTTCTAGCTGCTCACAAACCAGTGCCCTAAATTCTCTTTACAGAATCAGTGGTAATCCTCATGAAATGGCCAACTGCCCATCACAGCTGTGCCTTGTATGCTTCACTTGCATTAAGACCAAGCTTCATTTCTTGGGGGTGGGGGGGGATTGAAAGGGCATTATTCTGATGTGAATTCTCAGTCATATTAGAAAGATAGAAATCAATAAAGATAATAGTTCCTGAAAACAAATAGAAATTAATTCTAACCTTTTTAGAAACAGAGCCTGTAACTACTGCCAGGTAACATGAATATTCAAACTCACTTGCTGAAGAGAAGTAACTTTTAAAATGGGAGATAGAATGGGCTAGAGAGCATTTTGTTTTCTTATCTACTCTCTCTGACCACTTTCTTCTACCTAAGAAGTAGTGGTTTTGGTACTAGAGCTGTCTTCCGAAGTCTTGAAAGGATAGTTCTCTAGTCTCTGGGGTGTCTAGGAATCCTCAACAGGGAGGAGACGAGAGAAGAAAAGCAATGTATCCCCAGGATTTGTCTCTGGTTAGAGTTCTGGGTTGTGGGTTTTTTTCTTTCCTTTTTCCTTCTTGACAGGGTGAGGGGGTGTTCACAGTAGGAGGCTGCTGTTATAATGTGCCACTGTTTTTGTCTTGCTCTTTGTTCAGATTGTGTATGTGGAGTCAAAAGCTCCAGTAGAGCTCAATGTAGTGTTACAAAGAGACACTGAGAGTTATAAAAAAATGAATTTCATTTTTCTTTGCTCCCACAATTTTGGTGATTCTACTTGTATCTGAAGGTATGCCTATCAAAATTGTCCTAGAGGTAGACTAATCTGTGTCTCTTCACAGTAGTATGTTAGATCAGTTGAGCCATCTGTATAGTATTTTGTGGCTATTTTTAACCTCTGCAGTGTCAGAAACTGGTTGGTTTTTTTTCTGAAATTACTTTGCTCAGTAACATTCTCAAAGATTAAAAAAAAAAACCCAAACACAAAAAACTTATTCCTTCAAAGGTTGATTCAGTCTATGGCCTCTGAAGAAGAGGAGAAAGGAAAAACTTGTCCTTATTTATTATTTTTCTTCTGACTACCCTTTTGAAAAGAAAAATCTCTTTTGTCAGATATTAATATACAGTTTTGTTATATCTGCTAGATAATAAAGGATTATTCAAGAAGGAGATAAAATTGATAAGAACAAAGATCATCTCCATGGAAAATTTGTAGCTTAATAATTTTAGGGAAAGACAGCTCATTACGATTTGATATTTGATCTCAATCACAACTGGCAGTCTTTTAAATGCAGAACATAAAAGTACCCAGTAGATGTATGGCTTACTCTGTTTTCCATAATGGGTACAGGACTGGTGCAAAGCAATTGCTTGTTTTATTAGGGAGCTCTATTGAAAAATTATATCCTTTGTGAGGAAAGGCAACCTAATTTTTAAGAGTCTCTTTTTTTAACAGGTGAGTGGGATTGAATGTTTTTGGCCTGACAGGAGGTAAAACCTACATTTAGGCTGCAGGTCAAGGCACTTACGTTGCTTAAAATTTTAAATGTCTAGGACTTTAGTACTAACACACAGACTGCAATTTCCTGAGTACTCTGCTGGGTGCTTTTATTGACAATTGTTGCTCTTTTTAACGAAAGCATTCAAGATGGTTATGCTTTAAAATTAGAGTTGCTTTTAGCATGGTGTATGAGTTTTAGGAATACTGACTGCAGATTAAAATCCAGTAACTTGGGCTGCTTCTCATGCTTCCCATTCAAGGTGTGCAATGGGATGGAAAGAAGTTCAGATACTTTGAGTTATGTCTTTGATGAGAGTGCTGATTTAGCTTCTCAAGGGATTTATCTTTAAATTGTGTGACTTCTGAACAAATCCCCTATCTCTGTAAAGATGGATTCCTACATCTGGACTTGTGATCAATGACAAATATTTAGCTTCATTTTATATATTAGATATCTGAAGTTTGTAGCATTGTTGAACTGGATTGAGGCTGAGAGTTTATAAAATCTAGTCTTCCCCCCTCATGGGGTACTTGTTACATTCTTAATTGTTTTTGTTAAAATGCTTAACAGACCTCTGCTGTGTACAGGAGGTTTTTGGTTATTATTATTTTACTCGGATTTTAAGATCTTTATGACCTGCATTCTTTATGAAACAACTCATGAATTTAATTTGCATTTAACTTGTGAATTTAAATGAGAGTTCATAAAGAGCACTTTTTTTTTTTTTATATTACTCCAGAGTTTTTAGTATTCAGAAACTTGGACTTGTAATTAAGATACTCATGGAGAATTCTCCAAGGACATTTAATGCTTAAGTGGCACCAGTAGATCTAGTAAGCCTAATAATCTAAAGAGACTGCTGAAATTACTATGCAATTCTGTCACATAAAAATTTATGAGAGATTGAGACTCTTTGCTGTTGTTCTCCACAGCAGAAAGGCCTGGCTTCTATGTGAATGCGAACAAAGGAATTTTTAGGGCAAGCTCTTTCATTTACATTCCAAGGAGCAATATGCAGAAAATCTCAAATGTATCCTTGTCTTGACTCTGAAAGCAATGTAGCTGTTAATACACTCCCTTAAAATGATACCGTATTTAAGTCATGTCATTATAAGGCCCTTTTAGGGCACTGAAAAACAAGGTCCAATTTTTAATGATGTTTACCTGCCTATATTTGCTCTTATTTTTGTAAACAAAATGGTACAACTGCACAACTCAAGATGCACTTTACTTTTTTCAATCAAGCACCTTAGAAGGGCCCATAACATGTCTTTTTATTCCAGTTTATAATGTTGTGGGCCATAACTTCAATAACATACGGAGCTTCGTTGAAAATAATCATTAACTATACAATGTTAACCTTATATTATGCAGCTATAGGAGTGCTGTGGAAATAAGTTGGGTTTTTTTTCACTGAATGAGTATTTTAAATGAGAAAGCTAAAGAAATCAGAAATTCTTGGTTTGTCACATAACTGCTATCTGACTACAGATGATGATGCTGTGCTAAGATGTCTGGACATTAGCTTCCTACATTCAGATTTAAGTATAGCTTAATATAGTATTATCTGTGGAAAAACCTTGTACCTATTCCAAAGCTTTTCAAAACTTCCTCAGTGAGGACCTGTTAAAATAGACAACCCCCACCAACGCTGATTTTCTTTAGAACTTTTTTTATACCATTTATATTTCATTGGATATCACCACAACTGCAAGTTCCAGTTCTGCCTCCATATTTTGGTTGGTTTATTCTGCTATTTGTCATTTTTGAAATCTACTAAATGAGGACAACAAACAGAACAACCCTGACAGTGTAAATTCTGTTGAATATCTGTAATAGTAGTTTCAATAAGACAGATTTTGTTTAAAAGTTTTGCAACAAAATTAACAACAGTCAACATACTTTATGATTAAGGGCATTTTACAGCCCCAACATCATCTGAACTAACAGTACCAAGAGTCCTATATTCCAGGCAAAGCAGCCAGCTAGGTAGAAACTATAAGAGTAAGTATGTGCTTCCCCTCCCACAGACACTGAAAGTAAGGAAAAAAAAAATGGCTATTGATCTTTTAGACATACTGTGTTATCAGAAATTACCTATGCTAAATTCACAAGCTTGCTGAGCACCATGAAGATGTTGTCTTTTCTGCTTGGGCCTGTCTAAGCTGAAGAGATTGTTTATGTTGACTGGAGTCAAACACAGTGAGGTTTTCAAAAAGCACCATACATGGGGTTACCCAAGTACAAATTTTAAATTGACTTTACCAGTTCATTCTTGAATTAGTTCAATTCTCTGTATCCTAAAGCATATGTTACAGTAGATTATTTATTGGAGGCAAGTGTAACTCAACACTAAGCTACAGTGTACAGCAATATGTTGTAAAAACTGTGAGCCTCAATGAATGCAAATTCATCACTGTTTTCTCAGAATGAGATTCTGAGTCTGCTTCAATTTGGGTTATCATCTGGCTTGTGAGGGCTTGAAGCCAGTGTGATTACTTAAGTGAAGTATTGTTCATTTGTTTGACTGGTGAGGTCACAGTTAAATTCACACTCCATTTGACTATTTTAAATGGAGCTTTGAAGAAGCTGGGATCTTATTTTTTTTGGTCATCTCTAATATACAAACATCAGGTAAATACTAATATTTATGATGTAATTGCTTAAAGCTAGGGTATCATGAGGGGAAAAATAAAGAAAACCATAGAACCATGCTGAATTAGAGTCCATCTCTGAAACTCAGGAAAAGGAACTGTAATTTTATGAACATCTCATAGGAAGAGTATCTGCAAAAATCATTTTTTGAACAACAGATTGCCACTGTTCAGATGGGTTTTGTTTGTTTCTTTAGTAATGACATAGGACAAGAAGACACATGGGCTTTCTTGCTTCTTGGCTGTGATTCGTACTGGATTTCTGTGTAGTGCCAGTAGCTCAAGAAGGATACTCAAAGCAAACTAGAGCTCTCTCAAATCTGTGTTTAAAAATTCATAAGTACATCACAGTTATTGAAGCACTGTAGCTAGTCACGTATGCTCCAGATAACTACAGTGATGATGGCAAGCTCAGAAGTTAGAAAATCTTTGAAATGTCATATGTTCACTGCTTGTGTGATTCATTAGCATTACTCTTGCTCAAAAAATGTTGTACTCCTAACTGTTTCAGTAACTTGAATAATATACCTTTTTAAGTCAGAAGGTCTGATGTATATAATATTCGCATTCTTCTTTCTGCTTCATTAAGCCAGTACATTTAGTACTTTTAATGAATGAATTTTCCTGGGGGTTTTTTGGTTGTTTTTTTTTGGCTTTGTTTTTTTATGGGGAGAGGTCAAGTCCCTTTATATCTTAGTGCTATTTTGTATCAGTACATTAGCTTCATTTTCTGTGTGGTCTAGAAGTAACTTAATAGAAGCAGAAAATAGCAACAAAAGAGCAAAGGGGTTTAAACAATGAACATGCTGGGAGAAGCAGGCAACCCCTTAGAATTTCCAGAATTTATGAATGAGTTGAGAGATTATAGGGAGAAAATTTAAAACCATAAAAAAAGTAAATAAAAAAAGTATAAAGAGGTGAGTAATGATGCAGAGGTGCAGAAAAGGTAGGTGGCTGGATAGATAGATAAAACATACCAGGTAGTGAAAGCAGACTGAGAATATTGACCTGTATTCTATGTGTTTCCAGTTTTCATCAGCTGGTTATGCTGAAGTAGGGCTGTACACCAGGGATTTGCACATATCTCAACAGAACCCTCTTCACAAAAAGCCCTGTCAGCAGCACCAGCTTTAGCACTGTCTATTGATTTCAAAGTCACTTGCTAATAGAAAGGGGTCAAAGTAACTCATAGAGACAGATAATATTCAAATGTCAAAGGAAGTGACTTTCCTTGTGATTGTGTGAAAAATGAATGTAAGTGTCAATAGAACCAAATCCTTCGGAGGGAGAAATTCAGGTACCACTTGAATGTAAAATCTCTGTTTGAATTATCTGCAGAGACTGAATCATTCAGCTGAGAGAAAAATGCAAGACGTATGCATTACCATTTACTCTCACATAATATGTTCCTAGTTTAATATTGGAATAATACCTAAAACTGAAATGTGGTAGAACATATTGCTTGATTTTGAGAGGTTTGGGGGCCTAAATTCCTCTTGTGTGAACAGCTCCCATTTTGTCAACACATTTAAAGATCTGTAAGATATTTAAGTTTGGTTTTGTATCTTTTTAATTGCATTTGATGTATATTAAGCATTCAATAAATATGTTTATACATCTCTGAAGGTTGATCCTTTGCAGAGGAAAGTTGTAATTTCAAACCTATTTAAGTAAAGTTACACTGAACACTGTCACATTTGAGGGGGTTTTGAATCACTTGCAATCAGATTGATGGGTTTTTATTAAAAGGATTTTTTAGAGGCTCTGTTGAGTACCGAGGTACTTTTTCAGAGGTACCGTTGATGCATCATTATGGTGTAGTTAGGGCTACACCCAGAGTCATCACAAATTCTGACTTAGGCAAGCTCTAAGCTCCATGAGAAGTCATCTGGCCACCTGAGTATGATTGGCAGGTAGTGTGTCTATAGCACCAAAGCATAAGGAAAATAAAGTACGTATAAAAGCAGTGGGTCTCTGGCAGCAGCTCTCTGCAGCACTTTGTAAGCTGAGGAGTCCCTGCCTTAGAGATGTGGGAGACATGGTGGGATGCAGGGGGACAGCATTTGAGGACTGTACTTTACTTGTTAGGGGAGGAATCAAATTGGGGAAAGAGGAATCAACATGCTTAAGTATCGCGATATTTTACAAACACTACAAAAGCCTTTTCTAACATGCAAAAGCAGGGATTTTTCAGATAAAACGTTTTGCACTACAGTTTGTTTGTGTTACAATATTACAAGCAGATGCTGCTCTCCAGCAGACACCAATACATTGATCTTGCTATTGTGACGAGTCTTTGCCAATAAGATTCAGTTAAAAAGGAGGAGAAGATTTTCAGAAGCACAAATAGTTAGTAGGAGTAGATGAATAATGCACAGGAGCTTAACCATGTTGCTATTAATAATTCACACTTTGAAGAAATGCAGGACTTTGATGTTGCTGTTTTAGAAATCCATCATCTAAATAAAATGGAAAAATAGAGTGGAAAAACAGCTTGTCATAGGAAAGCACTTATCATTACTGCTGTCCTTCCTGAAACATAGTTGGATTCAAAGGTATTTCATGATGATTGATTTGGTAATTATCTGGGGCATATTTGAACATGAATAAAACTTTGCCATAAAGATTTTATGAAAGTAGCCTCTGCAAAACCCCCACATACTCTTATTCATAAGTGGTGTTTCAATGGATGTACCTGAGATTTTGATTGGGTTTGTTTTTCATGGATTTAGCTATGAATAAGAAGTGATGCATCCTCTATCTCATTAACAATTTTAAGTAGTGGATGAAGAGTGAAGAGGAACTAAAAAGGTTATATTAGTCATGCTCCAAAACAATAAAGAGAACAGTCTACTGAAGTGAGAACAGTACTTCAGGTTTAGGCAACGTGAAGAGAAATTCCTTGATCTTTATTTCCTGGACTGTCAGAGGTTTTGTTTTTTCATGGCTGAGGCATGAAGCACCTACTTTTTAGGCTATTACTCTGAGATAATGTGGTGTTAGGGATCAATCCCAACTTTCTATTATTTTTTACTATAGCAAAGGAGAATCTCCAACTTTCTGTTATATTGTAGGAAAACTTAAAATAAACATGAGATTAGCATGTAGTCAATCTGAGGAACAAAGTGTTTTGAAATTTACATTCGTAAGTGCTTGTGTTTGAATGAAATTACTTTCCTCAGAAAGAAAAATTATGCTTTACAATTCTTTATATTTGTCAGTCTGATTGAAGTGTTTCCTATTGTGGTCACCACTTGCAATTTTATGTCCAGCTATGGCATGTTTCTGGAGTGAATTATCCCATGGAACACAGATATGTTTTCTGAGATGTTTGGGTTTGGTTGTACTGAGGATACATCTAGTGCCTAGCACCCAACAGTAATAGTACTAAAATGACCTCTTACTGATTTGCCTCTTATTAGACTTAATGATGAATTTGGATGAGATTTGGAAATTAAATCTTCTCTTCAGATCAGTTGGGATTTCCCCAAAGCTTTCTGATGCTGTTGTTTCTCACAGGTGTATTAGTTGGTCAGGTTAAGAGCCACCTTCACATTCTGTGTCACTTCTGCATTATTAGGAATGAACTGCTAGCTTTTGGAGGGTCTGAGTACAAGTCACAAGTTTTCATGGTGACATAAAAGCTAAGAAGGAATTTGTGCTTATTTACCTACTAATGCCATCATCTAGTACTGTCTTAGAAATTATTAATATCATGCTGCCTGTGGCCATCCATTGATATTTGTTGTTTGAAGTTTTTGCCTGTGTAGAGAGAATCCAAGTTTCTTGATGGGCTGGAATAAAATTAAAGCAAGAGTACATCAGTGGGACATATTCCCCCTGCCCCCTCCCAAACTCTGAAGCTGTAGCTTTTTTAGAGTTAGGAGAAAAAAAAAAAAAAAGGAAGAAATAACACTTCTTTATTTTCCACTTTATAATGGTGAACACTTTTCTTGTTCACACAGAGGCTCCCAGGAGGATTGAATTTTAAGATATAACTCAAGTGCTATAAGAGGTGGAATAATTAGGGTATAATTATTTTAATTTTCTTTCTAATTTTTTTTTATTATTATTCACTTGTTTCTACTGTCAGTCATTTTCTTTTTACTGGAATTTTAATAAGCATTTTTGAAAGCTTCATTAATGTGACTGATTGGAATACCTGATCAAATTTCAAAAAAAATCTGGTCCTGTGAATATTTGGAGCTTGCTGCTGTAGAGTTTCAGTTTTGAGCATTTCTGACTGGTTCTGTTGCTGGTGTTACCAATTTGTGACTAGGTAGGTAAAAAGAGTAAAGGATTGCAAAATTACCTCACTTGGCATCTGGTCAGTTGAGAAATGTTCTGAAGAAATGAAGAAGGTAAGTTGAAGGTTTAAGAGATAGTCTCTTTTGCTCTCTGAATTCTCAGTTAATCTGATCTTGTAACACTGAATGTGTTGAGAAAAATAGAAGATTCAGAGCAGATATGTAGAGAAGAACCAAGAGAAAATCACTGGGTTTATTCTGTTACTCTGTTGAGGCCTGAACTGGTAAAGGTTTGAAGTGATGAAGTGACAGACTGTGCTCCACCACTCCATCTAGGACAAGAATTTGCTACACTTCACTACTGTGCAAATACCTTTATTTTTTGTTGTTGTTTTTCATCAGTCTGTGACCATATTATTTATATGATTTATTCGCTGCAAGAGATTGATGCAGTGAAAACTCAATAACTGAAGTTATTAAGCAAGTATTCTTTATTGCAGTGCCAGGCGTGTGGGCGATTGCTCCTCCTAACATACACCAACTGAGGCTTAGAAACAGTCCATCTAGGGTGGTTATATGCATATGCATTGCATTCCTCATAAACCTTTGACGTATTCAGTAGATTTCCAAGAAATCATTAATGTAGTCCTCCACCCATTGCCACATGAGCATGGTAATGGAGTAATGGTCGTCTGATGCGCTCTGGGGCTCCGTCGATGAAGGCTTGTGTCTTCGTCACATCTAAACTTTTAACCCATGTCAGGAGGGCACCACTGTGGCCTGTTTGAGACCACCATCTGTTTTCCCTCCATTCCTTATCTTCAAGGTTGTCCTGTTGTGTGGGTTTTATGGTGTCCTTCATTAGTAAATCTCTAGCCGGGATGTTAGCAATGTCAACAAGATACAGGCCCAAGCAATTAGTGCCAGTGGCGGTACTCATACTTGTCTTAAGTGATAGGTCCAAGTGGCTGTTGCACAATTAAAAAAAATTCTTAACTATATGTTATATATTTGTCCTACCTGCTATAGGTCATTGACTTCTCTTTTATCAAGATTCCAACTTTCAGCTGGTAGTGGACTTGGTGCATATTGGAGCCCTTTCATGACTTCTAGAAAGACAGGGAGAGGGTAAGCAGTTGGCAAGAAGGTTGAAGCTTTGCTAACTGTCTCTTGTTGTATGTGAAAATATTTCTTCCTCTGCACTCATCTGGAGATCCTTGAGAGACACTGAGGCCTTGAAATAACCCATTTTTACATAATTATGATATTTTAGATAATTTCCAACACACATGGTAATCTGTCAAATTTTCTTTTATACTTGATATGTCTGGTATATATTTCCAGACCTCAGAGAAAGGAAGCAGCTATCAGCAAAAGATGCTAAACCAGCTCTCTCACAATAGTGACATGAGTCTATACACAGAACTGGAAGCAAACTGATGATGCCTGAACTCAGCAGAAGTTTTCACCTGGACATTTCCTAGATTTCAGCAAGAATATCCTCAAAATGTATGCTCTAATCAAAAATAGATTTTAGTTTTGAGTTTTTAGTCATTTAGTTACTTTAGCCTCTTTTAGCTTCATGAGGATTTTTTCCTCCTCTTTTCCAGTCTCCACATTTGAAATTCACAGTTTTCAGGAAGTGAAGGGCTAGAATGGAGAGGGGCAACTAACTCAGTAGCAGGGCAGAAAATCCTTTTGGTGGATTTGGTTAATTGGAAGTTTTGGATTTCTTTTTAAGGTGAAAGTAGAAATGTGGTTCTCTTTTATAAGTGCTGGCCAAATTTCATATAATAAGGCAAAATGATTACTCTTATGTAACAGAAAAAAAAATCATTAAGATTCCCTTTTTTCTTTTCTAGAATGTATTCTTAGTAGTTTTGCTATTTTACCTGGAGGAATATAAAAGCAGAATAGTGTGTATTGCTGCAGAACTTTCAGTTGAAGCCAAGGAAGAATAATACAGGAATGTTTCTATTGAATTGCTTCACAAAAAACATTTTATAAGAAGTTGATTTTTCTGTTTATGACAGTCGAAATCTAAAATCCTTTTTAATACAGTGAATACATAAAAGCTATTCCCTAAGCTCCTCTT
Organism: Ceyx melanurus; assembly: GCA_024611195.1. Classification (NCBI taxonomy): domain Eukaryota; kingdom Metazoa; phylum Chordata; class Aves; order Coraciiformes; family Alcedinidae; genus Ceyx; species Ceyx melanurus. The sequence goes on along the minus strand of JANHGL010011493.1, from coordinate 74,379 downwards.
TTGTCTCTCTTGTACAAGAGCATCTTTATAATTTTTTTAATTTTGGCTTATTGATATTTAACTCTCTGTATGTCTTTTGATAAGGATTTTCCCAGCATCCTTTGCATCCTTTTATTCAAGCAATATAAATTAATTGAAAATCTCTTACAGATCAGACATCCTCTGCCTCTTTTTGTAATAAGATGTATAGAAATGGATTAAAAATCCTAAAATGAAAATACTGATTTTATAAAGGCTAATAATTACCCTATACAAAAGCTTTCCATTAATTTAACTTATCGTCTGATTTTGTGTTGGACATGGCTTCTCCACATTTAATTACACAAAATACACAGAATACATAATAGTATTAAAAATTAGCTAAAAGTGAAAGTAAGGCAAGTTTTGCAGTGATAGAAAAATCTCCTTTATTAGCATAATTAGAAAGGTTAGGCCAGTGTCTTAAGGATATAAGAACTTGGTGCAGTTTTTAAATAAAACCAGAAAACTTCAAATGTAAATTAAGAAATTGTTGTGAGATTGATAACATCTATTAAACACAGTCCACTATCTTTTCTTACAGGTAATATAATTGATTTAACAGATTTTTAAATTAGTCATCTTGGTATTGAATACCTGCTATTTCACTGTGTTTAGAAATAGTAACAGATTTGTGCTGTCATATTGCAAAGCTATGCATGCACATTTGTTTTATTACAGGAATTTTCAATATTAATGAGCATAATTTATGCAATATTGAGCGCTCCTTGAATTTCTCTTAACTTGGAGCACATGACTGCAAATGTGTGGGACTACATGTTATTCAATTAAGACTCTGTGTTTCACTGTAGTAGTTACTGTGATAAATTGTAACCTAAAATAAGGTTGAAGCTTTCAAATGGACTGTCTTCAGTTCTAGATATTAAGTCAAATCTTGTGGGTTAATAGATGAATTGATTTAGGATCTGAGTTGGTTTCAAGAATGTTTCACTTTCAGAAAACCTTCCATTGAATTTCATGTAACTTCCCAACTGCAGAGTCTGCTGAGAACTGTTCCTAGAGAACAGTGCTCAGAAACTACTTTTTGATGCATTTTGAAATTTAATAACTGAATTGTTCTGCCTATCCTGGAGTCATGATGGATGTTCCCAAAGGGAGCTTCTCTTTTTTGTTAAACAGGACAGGATTTTCCCCCCCTCTGCTCCATCATCCTCTTCATCTTTTGTAAATTAATGCATTGTTTGTTACTGGCTATTCTAAATAATAGCTATTAGTACTGAAATAACTAATAGCATAATCTGTGATTAATTTATGTTTTTCATTTGGATAACTGTATAGGCACAGAAAAAAAAAATAAATTGGCGCAGTGTAACTTTCCAGCCATTTTGCTGTGCTCTCATCTAGTTATAAAATAATAATGTTTGATGTGACAGCAGTATACCACATAAAAGTGTGTTTAATTAAAAAATTTCTAAGCAAGGATTGAACTGTAAGATTTTCTATTTAGTCTATACTCCCAGTTATTTCTGGAATCAAATGTATTTACTTGGGCTTTCTAATGTCTTCACTGTCCACAGATTTCAAACCATGAAGCTACTCTTATCCTGCACTGTGAAATTACTTTTTGCAGGCTGCTAGCAATAAAAGAACTTAAAAAAAAAATTTGAGACAAAATTTTGAATGCTTTCCTTGTCCACAGTTTGTATATGACTGCATATGACTAATAAGACGATTAAAACAAATCTGCAATACTGATTCTTCAGAGATCCTGCAATATACTTTAAAAGTACATGTGATGAACGTGATGGTATTTGTACCTCCATATTAAAAAAAAAAAAAGGTGTTTGAAAGTTCTGCAGGTATTTGGTATTTTAAGTTAGACAGTGAGACAAATTTTTATTTATACATTACATTAAAAAAAACAAACAACCCAAACAAACAAAAAACCTGCACACTTAGTTGAAATTTATACTTTGCAGCAGCCATAATTTCATTTTATGTAATGCAAAATCCATGAAGCTAATACTCTTCCAACTGTAGCAATTGTGGAAAACATGTTTTATGAGACGTAAAGAGGCATGGTCTCTTCTTTCTAAGAAAGAATTTAAAATCTGTCGCAGTATGCTTGATAGCTTTTGCAGGATGATTCATTTGTGGTTACACTATAGTGACAAAAATAAGATTAGTCTTTGTAGCTTGATCCAGTATTCTAAAGGAAAGGGCATAATCAGGAAAGACCTTTTGTCACTAATTTCTTGTGGCTGTGTGTACGTATCTGTACCAAGACATGCTTCCCGCAGGACATGCTGTTCTGCAACCTCTCATCAACTGGTTGAAAATGAGATCTTTTTCTACCACAGAGAGAGAGTTGGTTGGAAGTATATTCCAATTTTCTATGGGAGGGGATGCAGTAGAAATTTTGACATTTGACAAAATAATGGTTAAAGTGTATTTGCATTTGGGTTTGAAATAGAGAAATTAATTTATGTTCTATATGAGCAATTCTATAATTTCATAAAGTTCTAAAACATTAATAAAAGATATTAACCTTGATTTGTTAAAAGATGTTATTAAAAGAAAAAATAGCTTACAGTAATAAGTCTAAATCAGGTGAAAAGATGAACATAGCAGAGTTGCATAGTTCTGTACATTTTGCTTAATTGTGTTTGAAAGGATATCATTTTCTCTTTGAATTGTAGGCTTTGAAGGAGCACTGGTAGGTTTTTTTTCCCAATATTTAACCTTTAGAGTTTTTAAGTGCTTTAGTAATAATCTCAACTTTTCCCCTGTTATTTAGGAAAATTATAAAATTGCAGATTTTAAAAATAGCTCTGTACACCTCCACAGCATGTCTTAAGATACATTGAGCTGTCTACGTGGGCCTAATGTTCAGGTAGCTGACTTGAGTTTGGTACAAAGGTTGCTGAAGGAGGCTAAAGAAAGCCATCAAATCAACATTGTGTTTTTCTGTAAACTGCCATTGTCATGTGCTAAATATCATCAGTTACTGAAAGCTAAGAGGGAGCTATGCTACAGTTGGTAGAGGAAAAAAAAATCAGTTATGTTCTTCTGCATCAACCGCAGTGATCTGCAGACAAATTTTCAGTTCAACAGCAATTGCACAGTAATGAAATTCATATTGATCATGTGCTGGCAATTTGTATTTGGCCTATAAGAAGACTGGAGAGGGGCTGTTTACAAGGGCCTCTAGTGAAAGGACGAGCGGTAATGGGTTTACATTAGGGAAGATTTAGACTAGATATCAGGAAGACGTTCTTTACCTTGAGAGTCGTAGAACAGTGGAATAGGCTCCCCAGGGAGGTGGTTGAGGCCCCATCCCTGGAGATATTTAAGGTGAGGTTGGACAAGGCTCTGAGCAGCCTGGTCTAGTTGAGGGTATCCCTGCTTACTGCAGAGGGGCTGGACTAGGTGACCTTTGGAGGTCTCTTCCAGCCCTAGCCATTCTATAATTCTATAAAAAATAAAGTTACATTTCAGTTTGTTTCAGTGTGTGCGAACAACTGTGTGAGAGCAAAACCCAAATTTCACTGTAATAGGACCAACTGGCCACTGGAGTTAAGGTATATATTCTTTTCCTTCAGGTGTCACAACACCATGATCCTTCTGGTTTTTTTATCAATTTACTGTGTACCTGTTGGCCAGCCTTTCTGTGTTTGTAACCTCACACATTAAGTCATCCATTTCTGTGTTGTAATAAATGATTTCATTTTGGATTATTTTTCATTTGTCACTGAAAAGCTTTTAAAATATATAGCTGACATTAATCAAGGCCATGGTACAGTTTTAAGTAAATAAAATTTATTAGTTATCATGTCCCTAGAATTTAGAAGAAATTATTCCTCTGACTGGAGGAATTGAGGTAGTATGGCACTTAAGACATGGGAAGTAGAGTTCAAATGTTCCTGAAATCTGAAGATTTTAACTTTTTTTTTCCAGTATTTGTGAAACTGTTAATGATTTTGAGCATTCAGGTATACCAGTACTATGTAAATATCAGCAATCTAGTGTCAAAACATAGTACTCTAGTAAAGGTCCATTATTGGACATTATTGGTCCAGTATTACTCTGGTTTGAATGCTTGAGAAATCAAATTGTGATGATGCTGTCATGTAGAATGGTTGTGTTGTGGGTGGTATTTAGTTTAGAGAAGGGTGATGTGTAGTGCTCTGTATATTTCTTGGTTTATGATTTTGTGTTGTGGTTGATGATCTTGGCTTCTCACATGCAGAGAGTGAATGCAGAGAGATGCTATGATAATGCAGCATGTATCATGGATATTTTCTGTATGCTCAATGTGAAGAGATTGTGGTGGTTACTTTCAAACATATGGGCAAGTTTCAATATTTCTCCACTGCCTCATAGTCTTTTAAAATCCTTTATGCAGTTCTACTGCCTTTTCTCCCTTCTTGGAGAGTATAATCAGGTAGTGATCTTCATGTGGGCCACAGGTTCATTATCAGAATGCAGCTGCATGTTTAAAATAACACAAAAACCATAGAATTCAAAGCTATAGGCAAAAATGGAAGTTCTTGCTTGCAGTGGGTTTAAATGTGAGACCTTGTCAGGATGTCTAAGCTATCTGCCTCTCTGTATTCCTTGTGACATGCATGGCAAAATCACCACAGTGCCTGATGCAGAGTTTGGAAGTGTCTGGCTGGTGCTCTGGCCTCCTGACTTGTTGACTGACATCCAGGTTGTGTTATGTAGTCAGTGACATAAATGACTGTCAAACAACAGATATAATGTCAATAGTTTTAAAACTATTTTTTTCCTTCTCCCATATAATATATTGGGTTTTCTGACTTGCTGAAGGGGCCTTTTTAAAGAAATCTAAAAGATGGCTGAGACTTATCCCAGATTCAAAGCACTAGGAGAGCAGTGTGTACATGGTGTATGAGACAGCAAATGTAGGTTCCATTCATTTAGTACATTTACATTAAAATTCTCATTCCAATCTAAAGGATGTTTAATGAAATGTTGATGAAGTTCCATATCCCCATACCAGTTAATATTAATAACAATAATTTATAATATCTCAGTACAGATCTCATCCATGACATACTTTATCTAATTTCTTGCAAAAACAATATACCATTGAAGTGGGAAGTGTTTATCATTTAATTCTGAGCACTAATACTGCACCTCAAAGATGTATCTTACTTTACTCAAAAGTGAGCTTAGCATACAAAGTATTCCTTGACAGTCTGTCACTGCTTTAAGCACGCAGAAAAATTATAGAGGCAAATTATAATAATTTGTATAAGTACTAAGGAATCTGAACAGAATAGGAAAATGCAAGAGGAGAATAAGTTACATAATAGTAGCTGTAAGAGTAAAGGAAAAGTCTCCTGAGGGGTGATATTAATGTTTTTAAGAGACTTAAAAGTTAGTCTGGCAAAGAACCAAGCACCAGCTCCCATTGTCTTTCTGAAAAGCATGGGCTCTGACCTCTTACACACAAGAAAACTTGAAAAATGCTTGCATAATTGATTTTCAAATGCCATCCAGATATATTTCTTTTCCATGTGGATATGGAGACGTCAGACAGTAAATGAGATACAAGGTTATATGCAGCCTTCCAAATTTAACATAGGCATTTTCCCTTAGTATACTTCTGGGCATACTACTTGTTCTCCTATCACATCAGCAATAATAAACTAAAAAATAATAATACTGGAATTCAATGAACCTGGAAATTCATGAATAGTAAGAAATGTTTGCTTACACAACTCTGTAGTGGCTTTTCTTCTGTTTTTCTCTCTGTGAACACTCCATTATAATGGAGCCTTCACCCTAAGACCTGAAGACAGGTGTATGCTGAGACTTCCTCTGATTTTGAGTTCTTTTTCTCCTTCCTTTTCTGACTGGACACTAACGCATTAATGTTGTCATGCCTTCAGTGTGCATTTGACTGAAGAAAAGTGATGTTGGTACAGGTCAGCAAATAAAACCAGTATCTAGCACTTTCATTTTACTTAAGTTCTCTGAAAATAAGCAGAACTTAAAGTGTGAAAGCTCATTGTTTTCTGGAGCATGTAAATACTCTATTTTGTAAAAAATTATTTGGAACCAGTCTCAGTGGTCTTCAGTGTTGATTTAAGTAATCTTAAAGTGGTCAAAGATACAGAACATTCTAGTAGGAGATCTTGGTTTTCAGTCTTTACTCTGGAATAGTTTGCCTCTGTGTCATAACTATTTTAATGCTATATTCCAACATTATTTTTAGTACTACAGGCCTCCATATTTCTCTCTTTGCACCATGTTGAAAGTTCTGATGCTGTAGAACTCATGCGTAAATGGACACATAAATTTTGCACACATAAAAGTCATTCTCACAGACTGTTGTCTTGGTTTGTACCATCAACTGATTCACAGTCAAAAAGAATAGGAATGAATCTCAGGGTTGATGGCTTATGGGCAGTTTTGCTTTGTGCAGGTAATAGTGACTGATGTAGGTTAAAATCTCAGGAGAGTTCAAAACAGGAGCATATTTGCATTGTTATGGCTTCTTCATTATGCAGCTGAGAGATTTTGCTGGGGCAGACAATGAAGGTGGGCTAGAGACCAAACATCAGGGTTTGGCCTGAACTGGCTTAGTGCTGCTGTGCTTCAGTCTTTGCAGTGAGGTGAGTAGCCCTCGGTTGCGTTCAGGGAAGGACAGAAAGCTGGGAATAGAGGCTTTTGAAAGTGATGCAGCTGGTTTCCCTGCAGTTTGGAAAGTCACACTCATGTACCTGGAGTGCTGTGTCCAGCTCTGGAGTCTTCAGCACAGACAAGACACTGATCCATTGGAGCAGGTCCAAAGGAGGACACAAAATCATATGAGGGCTGGAGCATCTCTGCTGTGAGGACAGGCTGGGAGTGTTGGGGTTGTTCAGCCTGGAGAAGAGAAGGCTCTGGGGAGACCTTATTGCAGCATTACTTTACTTAAAGGGGACTTATAAGGAAGATGGGGGCAGACTTCATGGCAGGGCCTGTTACAACAGGAGAAGGGGTAATGGTTTTAAATTCAAAAAGGTGAGTTTTGGTCTAGATATAAAGTAAAAAAAAAATTACACTGAGGATGGTGAAACACTGGCATAGGTTGCCCAGAGCAGTGGTAGATGCCCCATCCCTGGAAACATTTCAGGTGAGATTGGATGGGGCTCTGAGCAACCTGCTCTAGTTAAAGCTGTCCCTGCTCACTGGAGTGGGGTTGAACTAGATGAACTTTAAATGTCCTTTCCACACCAAAACATTCTGTGATTCTATGATCTTCCCAGTGCAGGGTCTGTCAAGCTTTACACAAACCAATAAGCATACATTCTAAAATTGCTGGTTGATCTGTTAATGCAATTAAAAAGGTCAGCACAAGTAATAACAATCATGGGGAGATGAAGAGGAAAAAAAATCACAGCAGCTTTTTCATATTATACTTTTTTTTTCCAAATGTAATCCATGTTGCTAAGCGTATGCTCTTGTTATCTTTAACAGGTTTTACCTCTAAATATTTTATAAAGGACATTGCAGATAGCCTTTCTTCTGCACAGTACTTGGATTCTAAATTACCTTTTGATAAATCTAGGCTTGAAGCTTACTTATTCAATCAGAACTAAATTCAAACATCTCTTAAGATAACTAATAATTTTGGAAAGTGATGCTGACAGCTTTATGTACATATGCCTTAAACAACAAAAAAGACATATTATATGAAGGTGGGAGTAGGATTGTAGTATTTCACTAGTGCTATCTGCTCATCTTGGGTGTTTTTCAAAAAATGAGGGAATCCTCCTAATAAAAGGAGAAAAACATAACAGGAGGCCTGAAGCATTAACCCCACCTTCATTGGGCAAAAAGGTACATTCATGGTAACCTTCCCCCCCCCCCCCCCCCCCCAAATACTTCCAAGTGTATGTAGATGTAGACTTGGAATCAGTTTTTCACATAGGAGGGCTATAATATTTCTCTGTTCATCAGTTTGCCTATCAGGCCAGCAGCAGAAAGCAAGAAAACTAGATTTTTTGATCCTGAACCCTTATCTTCAGATATCTGCATATAAGCAATGGGTAATAAAATTTCAGCTTATTTGTTCATTTAAAATGTTAAAAATTATTGCAGTATGATTCACTGTTTTGTTGGGTTTTTTTTTTCTCCTTTACCAGATTTGAAGTAATTTCCTTTTAATTGAGTTTACTTTTCATATGCTTGAGGTTTTTCTTGCATCACCATGGTGATTCCTGGTCTCAGCTCTGTATACATCTAGTGTAATTTTTTTACATGTTAGTTATCATACCAGTATTTAGAGGCATTTTGAAATTCTTATGACCACATAAATGCCTATTAAAAGTCTGTACAAATAGCTTTGAAGCCATTTGTGTGTCACTTCTGTAGATAAGTGCTTGGGGATTCTTAAATCCAGGGATTTAAGAATCTGTTTCACATATTGAGCCATTAAATCCTCATGTGAAGTGCAGTATGAAATTTTTGGTTATTATGGATTAGTTTATCAAAGAATTTAGCAGCAAGCTAATTTGTCCTCGCTGAAAGTAGAAGAGTAAGTTAAGTCAGTTTAAGAGTGTGTTAAGCAAAAAATAAGACCGGCCAATCCGCAGCTGTGGAAGCACACAAGAAAAAGAACAAACCCCTCCAGATACTTAATTTTTGTGCTGTCTTAAAGTTCTGAGAGGTTGTTCTATAGCTTTCTTCTGAAAGAGTTAAACCTTCTAGCACAGTATTTGTTGCAAGGTAAAGCCTGCAAGGCTGTAAATCCTAATGGCACTATTGTGAAAACTAGGCCATCTGCTGGAAGACTTCGCTGACATCAAACCCTTAAAAGCACTATGTGAGCACATCTGCAGGGATGGGTCCCTCCCATTTCTCCATTCTTTTGTATTTCTTCAAATGGTATTGAGTAATAGTATTTTTGTAGTTTTGAGTATCAGAGGCTGGAGAAGAATTTTCCCAAGTCATCTGTTGAAGGCAACTTAAAAATACAATTATTTCAGCTTAACATGCAAAGTAAACTAGAAGATGTGATCTCTGTATGTTGAATTGAAATGGAGAAGTTTGTGGTCTTAAATCAGAAACTGCTCTTAAAAGGCTCAAAATTGATAGGAAAATTACAATGAGCATAAAATATTGATTTTTTTTTCATATTGTATTTAATAGAAGGCTGTGTTAACTCTTAGTGCTGGAATTACTGGAATTCTTTTCATCTGTTTTTTGTAGTCCATGCCGTGCTCCTCAGTTCAGAAATGCTTAAACATAAACGGCTTCTGCAGCCTTAATTGCAGATATTGTATAGCACATTCTGTTGCATTTAATCAGCTCTATTGAAACTGGCTGCACCAGAACCTCCAAACCCAGAAAAGCATGATGCAAACAGACCTGAAGGATGCTGAAGTCTGAGCCACTGCCAGCACACCTAAACCTCAAGCCTTGTAACAACTGCAGCTTCTCCTGAACGTGGCCATCACAGCACAGGGACGAAGGGTCCTCTTGACATCACTAGGCCTTATCCACAAGTTAGGATTATATTGATATCAGAACAGAGTTAAAAACTTCTAGACTGAATAACTCGAAATGTACTGATCTGAAACCAGGATAACAAGAATGAAAGGTCTCTAAGACTAAAAGGACAGAATGACCTAAAAGGTTAAAATAATCAGTACTTAAAAGTAGTACCTAAAGACAGTAAAACTGTCAACCTTTGTGCATAATGCCTTGTTATGGCTTCTTTACATAAACCAGAGACAGATTTGGATAATGTTCAAAATACTGGATGTCCCCAACACAGCTGTGGTGATTTTAATACCAAGAAACAGACCTCTCAGAGGAGATGTAAATTTAAGACCACCTTGGTGTAATGAATTAGGTACTAGTGTAATGAATTAGGTAATTGATGGAGCATGTGTACAAAGGTTTATATGCTGTAAAATCATGTAACATCACAATACATTTTTTGTTATTTGTACTGTGTGTAAACTGCCGCTGTTTGAGCGAACAGTGGCTATATTTATGATTTATCACCTAGTATCCCTTTTTGCAGAAGTAAAATAAAACAAGTATCTTGACTGTGTGTCTGTGATTAGCTTTGCACACTGGGCAAAAGACCCTTTTTGGGGGACTTAATACTATTTCTAACAGATTTGATTTAAACCTTTTATAAACAAGAAAAGGAGGGTTTTTGTTTCATTTTTCATTATATTCTGCACTCTGGTTTAGTGTAGCTAACCCTATCTGTTAATAACATTTTCTAGTGTGTAACTCAGTTTTTATGTGACTTGAGCTTGTTACTGTTTTCCCTGACTGCTGTGGGCAGCAAGAACAACTGGCTTTCAGTTGTTCAAATACATAACTGCGTATGTATTTGAAGATTATTACCATGTCTATCTTCATTCTTCTCTTGACTAAATTCAGGTTTGTTCAATGCATAATAGAATCACAGAATGGTAGGGGTTGGAAGGGAACTATGAAGAACATGCAGTCCAATCCCCCTGCCAGTGCAGCAATACCCAGGAACAGATCCAGGTGGGTCTTGAAAGTCTCTACAGAAGGAGACTCCACAGCCTGTCTGGGCAGCCTGTCACTCTTACAGTGAAGAAGTTTTTCCTTATGTTGAGGAACTTCCTGTGTTCACCTTCTTACCATTACTTCTTGTCCTACCACAGAGCACAAAGAGGGCACTCTTCATTGGAGGTGTGTGCCAACTCTTAATTCTATTCCATGTGCTCCTTTGTAGACTAAGTGATGCATTCGTCCATTCTAAAATGAAAGGCTGAGTACTTCAATATATTTATTGTGTTACAATTTTTCAGTGATAAAAGGCTATTTTTTTTAACCTTTGTTCAGAGTATAGTGGTCATCTGCATTTTAATCCATGCTATGACAATTTTGCATAGTCTCTGAAATCAGAATTCCATATAAAGTTTAGTCAAAAGCCTTAGTAAATTAAGGTAGAGGGTATACAATATGCTTCTGTCTATCTGAGAGGACTGTTACTCTATTTTAGAAAGAAATAGAAGTAGTACAATCAGATTTGTCCCTGGGAAATGCATACTAGTGTCTTCTTGTCTGTTCTTTGTAGTTAGAGTACACAACTGGGCATTACAGATCCCTGCCATCTGAAGTTTTGAAAAATAATTAATGTAAGCAAGCTTTCTCTCAGAGAATTACATGGTCTTTGTGATCAGTGTTTGTATTCATGATGTTCATTATATTTCCAGGATATTTTAATCAGGATTCCTTTTTCAGTCTGTTTCTTATGACTGCAGTCTTGTGCCTTTCCCCTTGTTCCTCTTCCTGTGTGCCAGCACTGTGTTCTCAGATTCATACCATGGACTTCCCCAGCACATATATCAATAAAGCTGGACAAAAGAGCTACAGCCATCCTGAATAAGTGGTGTGCAGGTTTATATATGTGGAGGATGGAGGCTGGGCAAAGAACATGATCTCAGAACAAATTATCTAACTTGTACAAGAGATTTTTTTGAGTTTATACTTTGACCACATGCGGGTGGATTTTTCTGCACATTTAAAAAGTAAGGTTTTTGTACATTCATATATCCCATTCTAAAACAAGTGGGCAAGATAGCTACTCAGTGAAGGTGTCAGCTTTTTTTTTTTTTCATTACAAATACATTTTTTCCAATGTTTTTGAAAAAACAGAAGAACTTTATTTTTAATTGAAGCTGGTAATGTTTTATTTTTAAAAACAGGGGCACATAAATGCTGTCAAGATGAGTGGAGTTAGTAAAAATTTTATTTGATCTGTACAATGCTTCATCCTTTTTACCAAAGTCACATCTCATATAGGCTTTATATATTGTTCTGCAAAGATATATGTGGAAAGCTGAGCAAAACCAGTATCATAGTCCTATTGATTTTTATTTAAGTTCACAAAATTACATGGCTTGATGGTGTACTATGCCTTTTGTCGTACCTGAACACGTTAATTGTTGTATCAATTATCTGAATTAGGTTATAAAACCCTACTTTTTCCTTTTTGATATTTCTGACCAATTGTTGGTCAGAAAAGACCTGGTTGCTATTAAGACTTTTCCTCTCTTAATGTAAAAAGGGAATGGAGCCACTTGTTTATGCAAGTGAGAGAAAGCACCAACATTGAGTTTTATGACTTCTTGTGCTGTTCACTCCAGTTGTTTAATGTCCTGGCCTTTTGTTTAGCTAGTGGATTAATACTATAACCTGGGTCAAAAACCATGTTGCCTATTTATTTTAGGTTTGGTGCATTTAAGTCCTATCTTACTCTATTAAAAGGTAATAATGCAATTTCTTCCTTTTCTGTAACCTAATTATGTTTTTGCTAAATCCAACTTGTTTGTACCAGTGCTGGTCTCTTGAGACTGCTGTAAGAAACCATTTTCTGACAAGTACCAAGAACGAGGCCTGGACAAGAGACTACTATGGTGAGGACATAGAGCTTTCCAGACATTTACAATGTTAACTGGTTTTGGGTGAGAGAAATAGAGTTGTGGGCTTTTTTTTAATTTAAAATGTTTTCTGGTAGATATAACATCTTTGGATATTATCCAGACTAGTCAGCAGCCTTCTGAAGCTTTTTTAATTCCCCTGTTCAATTAACCACAACAATATTTTGCTTTATTTGCATGAAAGTGTTATGATTAGTCAGGCACAAATTCATGGATATAAACTTTATGGAAAGTATAAAGCATAATGCTTTTGAATGGCATTACTATTTAAAGCTGTTTACTTCTCTTAACTGCACTTTTAATGTCAAGTAGACCCCTATGGCAAACTAATCAACTCTGTTCAAACTGTTTCTTCCTTGAAAACTGTTAACTTCAAATCAGACATTTAAAAGTGCTTAAAGTTCATGCTAACATGGATGATGTCAGGAAAGTGTATAGTCTTGTTTTGTATTTAACTTGAATACAATTTTTGTAGGCAGAAACATTTTGAATTTTCCTTTCTGATGTTTTTCAAAACCCATGAACTGAATTCTGTTTCATTAAAAGTAATTTCCTTCTGGGAAAGCTGAGAAAATGAAGTTTTAAACCAGACCTCATCAGACAGAAAAACAGCATAGATTTGGGGCTTGGATTAGGTAATCAAGAAGATAAAGTGAAGTAGTAGAAGGTGAGGATGTGAAAAACATGTTCTTTTCAAAAGGTAGCTGAACTAACTCATATTGATTCCCAAGTAGGTAATGTGCTTGTACTTAGGTGGGAATACGAACAGTTTTTATTTCTCTCCATGGCAATACATGAAGTACCGTGGCCTAAAAGAGTTCAGGGAAGATATTGGGGCTGACATATGGTTGTCTGTAATAGAAACCTCATTTTTTCCTAATTCTGTGAGCTAATGGTATAACAGGACTGCTTAGAGATTTCATGAGATATATGTCTTTATTTCACTCCAAAACACACAAAATGGCTTTCTAATCATGTTTTAATTCAGCCATCCTTATGTATTAACATCTTACTGTCTGTTTCTATGAATCTTGCCATTTGGGACAACTTTTAAGTGTTTTGTAGATATATGCTTTCATATCACAAATGAAAACATGTTTATATTTCTTTTTAAAATTTTATTTCTCTAATCATGTGTCATAATTATGTGATTTTTATTGAGGTAAAGCTGTTTAAAGGAACAGACATGGTTTTCATTTACTGCTGATCATTACAGGAATTATCCTGGTGGGCACGATGTGGGAGCAAGTCCAACCTCCTCCTATATTTAGAAGGAGAGATTTGTGCAGTTTGCAAGCAATTCTTAAATTCTGGCAGTTGAATTTCCTGCTACTTCCACAAGGAAACAGGTCTTTGGTTCACTGGCCTGAATGTGAGAGATAAATAATGAAAGAAATGTAATTTCTCATTCTCTGTGAAAGTGCCTTAGTAGGTCTGTTCTTGGGGTTGGGTTCTTTGTTGTTGTTGTTGTTTACTCTGCATTTGATGTAGTCATGAGAAAAATAAGGCCACAACTGTTTGAGAAGAGTTTGCAGTCCGTGTCGCAGAAACTAGGAGTCCTGTTTGCAAACATAAAAGGGGATAATGCCTTCAGTATTCTTTAAACCCTTTGGTTTTATTATACTATTAGTTTTCTTCCTCTGACAAAAAGGGCAAATGCCTGGTGAAGATAATGTTGATACTTCTAGGGAATAAAGATAGTTCCATACTAATGGGGCTATTACATGTCAACCCAAACAGGAATATAAAACTTAAAAATAATAAACCAGTTATTAATGAGTTTTCCAGTAGAATCCTCAAGGGATCATTTTTAACCCTAGCTGGTATTTTTAGTAGTGACCTGGAAATATATGTAAAATCGTCACTATACTAGTATGCAAAGGTCATGAGGACTTAATCTCTTACTAAATTGAGTGATGGCTTATTGTAAGTATTTCACTACAAAAGTTGGTGACTCTTCCTGGAAAACTGTTTCAGAAAGGGATGATTTTTTTTTTTCAAGCAGCACCTATTTATAAAAGGGAATCACTGTTGATGGAAGACTTATAGCCAGAAGGACTATTGTGACTTCTAAGCTTTTGTGTTTGCTGTTGTTACAATGCTATTGGAAAGTTGAGTGCTGCTCTAGTCAATTCAAGAAAAAAAGCTCAAACTTTGATAGGGTTCCATTATGCCTTCCTCATAGTACTATACTGAAGTAGTTCTTCTAAATAGCTCTTCAGAATTTGTGTTTCACATGATGAGGCATAGGAGAATTTTTACTTTATGTTTTTAATGGCCAAAACCTGGAGGCATGTGAAAACTGGCTTAGCTTAGAGTCTTTCTAGATTGGCATAAGGTTTAACATGCATTAAATTGTGCATAGCGATTTAATGTTCAGAAAAGCTTTTCAAACTCTAGCTCCATCTTTTCTGCCTGCTCTTCCCGGAAGCAATGAGAAGGTGTAGTACAGCTGGCTATTCTGGCTTTGAGCCATGTAGGGATTTGCCTACATAATAGGAATCCCCAGCTTCCCTTGGAAAGAACACTTTTCAAGATCAAAGTGCTGAAATTAAAGGCAGGATCTCATAAACCATACTTTAGACAACTTTTTCTTCAATGTGAGAGATTTCTATACTCATGCTTTGCTCATTTCCATAGCAATGCTAAGTGCCAGAGGGATGTCTTGTACAAAAAGATCCAATAAATCCAGTCTGAATAGAAAAAAAAAAAAGTACTTTTTCCTAGGTGTATACATTTTTTGCACACCTTCTATTGCATATTTAAATATTCCTTGAACAGACAAGGCCTGTGTAGCAAAGTTCTAGTTGGAAAGGTACAGATTTGAGAAAACACCCCTATGGAGAAGAGAGGAAGGAATATAAATACTTTCTGTAAATCTATCTAGTGACCCATTTGATTGTGTCATCCCCAAGCTGTTTATGTGCCAGAGCCTGGTAAACATTGGCATGCAATACCAGTGCCATCAAAAGTAGTGTATCACAGACCTGGACTCATTATACCCTAGCAGGGAATGAATTAACTTGTTAAATTTGAATTGTGAAGATGGATCATACTATTAGTGTAACAGCAAATGTATTCTGAAGTTACTTTGCTGTGACTCATTCCCTTCAAGAAGAAGCAGCATGATATTAAGGAATCTGTTGGAAATGACACTGAGGAATATACAAGTGAGAGAAAGCAATAGGAAGTAATTTTCTTTTAAATTGAGGCAATGCCTCATAAAAGAATTATGCCCTTTTTTGATATGTATCACTTAAATTGTTGTTAGAATTGAATGACATTGTGTGTTATTTGCAATGCCATAAATGTCTTTGGTAATAGTGATTCATCTTCTACACCCAGCAACTCCAATACGGATGCTAGAAACACTCTTTTTTGGCAACAGTAATAATCATGTGGTAGGGTTTGTAATTACTGACAGTGTATCACTGCTTAAGAAATTGCTCATTAAAGCCATTCAGAACAATTGCAGAATACATCTTTGTATATATTATTCTTTATTACCCATTGCTATGCCTAACTGCTGTAGACTTCTGTCTAATAAACACATCCATTTAGAATGAGCTGCAAAGAATACTGAGAAACCTCTAATAATAATATGTCTGCTATGAAGACTGTAGCATTGCTCTGTTCTGAACTCAGCATCACTGGTGCTATAGCCCAGTATGACAGCCCGTGTTGTCCAAGACTGGCATTTCGCTGTCCGGCAGTGTCTGTTTCAGAAGTGGAGTTCTTTCTTCTGGTGTCTGTTTAAAGATCTATGGCACCTTCTGAGGCAGCAAAAGCTTCGCTCTGTCTACCTTAACCTATTAAATTAATACTTAATCCATCTGACCAAGAACAGTTGAGCTGTGCTTCTGATCTGGAAGAATTGTCCTCAGTAAAGAAGTTCTGCATTTCTTGATAGAGCAAGACTTAATTTGAAGCAAAGCATGTTCTGTGAGCTCAGGGAAGTTTTTAAATGAAAGGCCCTTTTAAACCTTACAGTTAAATATAGGGGGTACCCTGCTAATCAAAGGATCTCACTTGTGGACTCATATGTGAAATTTTAGATAAGAAAGAGACTTGCTGAGTGTCATATCTTTCTTTGAGTGGCATAGATTTTGAAGTGGAAAATTGCTTCTAAGTTCATGGCACTCCAAGCAGCAGATATGTTTAGATTACTTATTTTTTTTCTAGTATAGTCAGAGAGAGGTAATATATATTACTAAGAGACTAAGATTTATAAGGACGTATTGCAGAGTAAATTGTTCTGTCAAGCAGAGAAATAGTGTAGTAAAACAGACTCTCTACACTAATCTTCTGAGGATCTTTGACCATGTGTATAGCAATCACAGAAGATCTGCTGATCCTGTACAGACAGGAGGCTTTAGCACTCTTCATAGCAAACCCCATGTATTTAGTTTCCTTGTCACTGAAACCACAGAAACTTTGTGGGTTGTTTTCTTTTTCCCCTTTGCCTTGTATTTTTGGTAGAGATTAATATCAGCCTATGTTTATAATCTTTGTTTATGTGAATTTCCTTGGTTATAAAGATTAAAGTCATATTAATGAGAACACTTTCATAGTTCTGGTGATAAAAAGGAAAGAATAATGTTCTCATGACACATTGTACTGCTTTCTAAATCCTAAATGATAAGGGTGATAATGTCAACAATGTTGAAGATAATGCCTTGTTTGGTGTGCGTAGACAACCAGTTCTGCGTGGGGGGGCCATAGCTGGACTGTACACTGCTCTGTACTCAGACTCTGGAGTTGCATCCTGGCAAAGAGCCTTTCAAGTAAAAGAAGCAAAACATTGGTTCTTTTTTCCCTCTTTTTTTCTTGTCACTATTATATCATCAATTGTACTTTCCTAGAGAAACAGATTTTGATTAATTAGTGTTTAATTGTAGAGTTGCTTATCAGTTGGATAAATCACCTTTGATTTTCATAATTAGCTGTCTGTCATTGCTTAATATGGCAGAGCTTATGTTCTTTTGGCTTTTTCAGGTATGAATACAAGCAAGAGTGAGACAGTGAAAGAGCACCCATTGAAACCCTCTAGAAGATCTATGCCATGCCTAGCCCAGAGCCAAACACATCCTCAGAGTCTGAGCAAGCATTCGTCATTTCAGCAACCAAATCGTGTGCAGCCACAGCCCCGGCCTCAGCCTCTAAGTGCAGGGACATCTACAGCTACATTTGATGTAGTGTCAGAACGAGGTAAGAGGTTTTTATCTTACAGGAGCTTATTGCAACACTGGGAGTGGAAAGGATCTATGGGAACATCATTTGAAGTTGTCATGGGTTAGGGTCAGGGAAGGCTCTTAGACGTATTAACAGACACTCTCTGTTAACCCTCCTCACTCCCTAAAGGGGAAAAGAAAGTGAATAAGGGACTGAGACTTAAAGATAAGAAAAGGAAACTAGAAAAGCTTTAATTAAAATAAAAATACTAGTAACAGAAATGGAATATATGTATATATCCTACCCCCCTGATGGTAATACATAACTGTCACCACTGACGCTGTGGAGCAGGCACTGGGAGAGTCTCAGACTGGGCCCAGCAGCAGACAGGAGCTGTGTTCAGGAGCTGGGTTCTGGTAGTTGATTCATGAACACACCTTTCAGGATTGGAGGCAGAACTGACAGAGTCCTCCTTGGATGCTCCTTGAAAGGAACCGAAAGAGAACCCGAGCCAAACCAAGCAAAGCTGGCAAAGTGTTCCAGGAGGGCAAAGAAAGGGAACCCCAAGAAAGAGACCCTCCAGATCACTCAGCTTTATAACAAATATGACGCATATAGGATGGAATACCTTGCTGGTCAGTTTGGGATCACCTGTCCTGTCTGCTCCTCCCTGCAGGTGCAGCCTTTCACTTTCTGTACCCCCCAGCGTGGTACACAAGATCCAGTAGTGGCCTTGGTCTGCATACCAACCGTTGGTAGTAACTCTAAACATGGGATGTTATCACTGCCAGAAGCAGACACTGCCTGTGAAAATATGCTGCTGACTTCAGAAAGTGCAGTTAGAAGAACTGAGCTAAAAAGTAAAATCATTGAAGAGAATTAGTTCTGTTCTCACTCAAATTAGGACAAAATTCCTGCAGTATCTTAGATATATATTTTTTAGCATCTTCCATTAAATTATAGGAGCATTGGATAAGCTTTGATTTGTTTAGATATCTGTAGTTTGTTGGAGAAATGATTTTGCACAAAACAACTAGAAGAATGATGGTATTGAGTTATTGACTGAACCTCTGTAATATTTGAAGTGATGCTTAAAGTAATTTTAATTTTATTTTTCTGAATTACAAGATTTTTTCCTTCTCACTGCAAACACAACCAGAAAGTGCTCCTGTGTTCTGGGGAAGATCCTGAAGGTTTCTCTTGTCTGTCCTAGTAGAGAAGAAAAAAAAAAGTATTAGAATTTGCCGAGAAATGTCTTTAAGTATGAATATGTAAGTGTAAGTGTATTCATGCATGAATAGTAGAATCAGGGAAGACTGGCATGGAAAAAAATGAAAGAAAAGGGAGAAAATACCTATGCATTTTAGCTTGTGTTGGAAACAGTTTTAGAAAGGCTATCTTTTACTTTAAAAATACATGTGAATGCTGATATGAATATTGCATTTATTCCAGCTAAAGTGATGGAGACTTTAGAAAACAACTTGCTTAAGCTGTCTAATACAGAATACAGTGATCCGTTTTTAGGTAAGTTTGTGTCAGAACTGAAATAATAATAAACTGGTGATTCTTCAGTTATGCTTGCAGTATTTTAGTGTGGAAAGGACATACCCCGAATTGCCATTTTGTTTTGGAAGAGACCAAATGTGGATCAAGAAACTTGGGCTGTCATAAATTTCCTGATACTTTCTCATGTTTTAGACTAGTAAATAGGGATTAATGAAAGAGAGGCATTTTTTCATACATTTAGTGTAGCCTTTTGCCATAACAATTCTTCATAATACAGTCACTTGGAAACACGTATTTTAAATTCCTTTGCAATAGTTATTGTTATTAATTTTTTATTATACATCTATAATCATAGTTTTTTGGTATTATCATGGCTTCAGTTATGATGTTTTGTTTTTCTTTAGATTTTCATGTATGTTTGCTTTATATTTCCACATATAAAAAACATTCAAATATGCTAAAATTTTAAAAAGTGAGAAAAATAACTATAAATGGGGCATATTTGTACCTGCATTAATGCCATTTTGATGCATTAATTCAAAGCAATTTGAAAAGTAGTTATTCTTAGAATAATCAAATTATTTCATCTGCAAAATGAGTCTGTATATACACACACAAGTAGTAATTTGTAAGTTCCAAAATGAATTAATTTTGAAATTACCTGGCCATATATTACCCATCTGAAGTACACACGTATATTGCTGCACCTTGTACAACTACTGAGAAAATCTTTTTGCTCACAGTTGATGTAGCCTCAAACTAGAAATCATATCTTCGTGCTGAAGGAAAGAGATCTGCTTTCAGAAAGCTATTTCTGCTCACCACTCACATGTTTTAGCATTGATTTTTTTCTGATGCCCCAAAGAAATGATAGATTAGAGGCTCTTCAAGGTCTCCTAAAGAGGTAGCTACTAGAAATATGAGTAAAATTGATACTTCCTCCAAAACAAAATCAAAATGTTCCAAAATCATGACACAGACCAAAAATTTGGCATGAAGATTGCATAAAAAGTAAGGTTCTCAGGCTCCTATTCAAGCTACTGCAGTCTCCAGGTACTAGATGATGTCACTATTTACTCATTACTTACACATACACATGACAATTTTATTGCATATTCATGTAGGGCAGTAGTAATTATTTCTTTTTGATATTATGTTTTTCATTCACATCACCTAGTTTTAACCTGAAAGGAATGTGGAGGGCTTAGTAACTGAGAAAAAGATAGCTTGAGTACCATCAGCCCAAAATTCTGCTGACCTTTAGTGTGGATGTTTCTCCTCTTCTGACTACATATATGCTCTATGAAGAAACAGAAAAAATAATTAAATTGTAGCCCTTTGCTAACTTGATTTATTAATTTGCTTGTGTTAATCAAGTCAATCTCAAATTAGATCTCTGAAATCTATGAAGTTGTGTATTTACAGAAGTGCAATTGGTTAGGATTTTCAGCTATAAGATAAATTGGGGACCAATAAAGGTGCATGATAAAAATGGCCTTTCTGTAAACCTTTACTATACATTTTGCACTTGCCAAACGTGGTTATGAAGATAAGAATTTGTGTCCAGTACTTACATTTTAAATTTTATTCTGAATTGTGGGTGGGGGAAAAGTAGTATTGCTGCTTGAACTTGAGTCACCAAATGAGTGAAGAAGATGCAGCATTGCCTTATGCTTTAGTTGATACTCTGGCTCTTCAATGGAGTTTGCAAAATAGGCTGATTAATGGGTATCACCTTAGTGAACCTTTTCAACAGCTCTCCTGAGAACATGAAAGAATGCTGAATTAAGTGAATGTGATGAATTTTTAATTAGGCAGCATCATGCAACTGTAGATAAAATAGGCCAAATTCTTTTCCAGAATTGTGCCCCTTGTGAGAAGGGGCTTGACAGGCAGCAGGTAAAAGATTTCAGTGGAAAGGTACTCTTTTATTTCAGCTGACTTTAGCTGAGGCCATTCCAACAGATTAATGCCTTTAAAAATCCAGTTTGTCACATACTGAGGCATCAGGATTTTCAGAAGCTAGGCTGCATGTGAAATCCAATTAGACTAGGAAAAAGACTGGTGAATCTGATAGTCTGCTTGTGAACTTTAAAATCCAATTTGCCCATTTTAACACAAACATGCATATAAGTAGCTTTCTGTAGAAATGGTACAAGATCATCAGAGGATCTGTCCTCCACTGTTAGGCTGAAAATGTTCATTTAAAATCAGATATAAAAAATAAGTAATAGATAGTAGGATTAATTGAAATTGACATTAATGATTCAGATATGAGTATCTAATTTTATTTGGCAAATAAACCCAACACTCAGTAGCAAATAATACAACAGAAATTAATTTATTCTTTATGTACTGAACTGAGAAATGAAGATCTGAACCATGATTAACAATCTAACAGTATCATAATAGTTTGATAAAAAACGTTTTTCAATGTTCAATTACAGAAGTGCTTGTAAGTGAATTTCGATTAAGTGTTGCTATGATAAACTTGAATGGACAGAATAACCAGTGCAATACATAAAACTTTATTTGAAAAGAGGGACTGAATGACCATGGAGCCCACAATTCAAGAAAATCTGGTTCTGTTTTTGCTTCAAGAGAAAGGTCATGTTCACTTTGACTTTTAGAATAATTTTTTCAGTAGCTTAGGCAATGCCTTCAGGAGCTTATGCAATGCCTGCATAGGTAAGGACTGCCATATCTGTTCTGACTGTATCATGAGATAGTTGCATGAGGACAGTTCTTCCTATACCTGGTGTGTGAAGGTATTGTCCTGCTCCCATATTAGAGGAAGATCTGTGTGCATGGATGAAGAAGCTGTGAGATTTGTTATAAGCATAGTGCTCACTGAAACATTAATAATGATTTTCAAACTTAATATTGAGGTTCAATATACTTAAGTATTTCAGGCACTTAATCTGCCTCTAACAATACTGTACATCAGCTTAACTCCTCCAAATAGCAATAATACATGCTTGTCTCCTTTTTTAAAATAAAAAATATAAAAAGTATGTAAATACACAGGTAGATGAAAAACCTATTGCATATACAATATATAGTGTTCAAGATATACAGCAGAATAAAAGGACCGAAATATATCACAATGCCACTTATATGAGTATCTAGTGATATCCTTCTCCAGGTCATTTGTTTTTACTCAGACTAAAATTAGGGCAAAAGGGGATTAATTTCTTGACCAATAATCTCATTCTTGCTAAAGCTTTGCAAAGCCTATTCCTAAATTTGTAAAAGCTCAAAGGATTGAGTGAAGAGTCATCGTATCAAAGTCTGTGAAAAAGAAAATATTTAGGAATAATGTTTATATTAATGTTCCTTCGCATAGCTGTGCCAGATTTTGATTTCAAAATATTTGCTGTCCTACGCTACACTTTTTTAAAAGATATTGGTGGATTGCATGTTAAGAGAAACATGCCTGAGGTCTGTTAAGAAGACATTGTTGTGTTAATTGCTGTAAAAGACTGAGCTTCCAGAGCAATGGGCATTAGATTTATTTTGGTGGGGTTTTTATCCTCTTACAACTTCCTGCCTACATGTTCCCCCTCCCAAATTCAAGCAGGCTTCTTAGTTGTGATGACTGGCATTAGAACCCATCCAAGAACTCAAGAGCAGAGAGAGCTGGCAGTTATTCTTTACAGTAACAACAAAATGAATTGTTATAGGCCAGGGAAGGCATGATGGGAAGTAAAAAAAATAAGTAAACAGTAGCTTTCCCACAGGGCACAGGGGAAGAGCATGAAGCATCCAAGCTTTCCTTATGATGTTCTGTGGAGCTGCGGCCAAATAAAGACTGTATTTGAATTTAAAGGTGAATACTTATAATGCAAGTCAAATAGAAAGAGCATTAGTCCATGCCATTACTTCTAGGGGACATTACATTGAAAACATACTTGAGGAGCACAACTCCAGCCACAGCACTCAGGGATGTTATCTTGATTTGGCTTGTGGCAATCCCAAATAGTAGTTAAAAGTAAAAACTGAATAATAGAGATTGTGGAAGAAAGGATGGCAGAAAAATAGCACTGCTTTACAGGCAAGCATCTATAAATGTGATGGAAGTTTAGAAAGTTCAGTTATTGAAGAAAGACTTGGGGAATTTAATCAGTGTGCTGCAGCATGCATTTGTGATACTAGAGATCATCAAAATCAGATTAATTGAGGTTGTGTAAATTAAAGGGAATGTAATTTTGTTTAGGTAGGTGAGAAAACTGCAGAAGAGTTGTTTTTTTATTAAAAGTGCTAGATAGATTATTACAGAAAAAGCACCTAGTCACAGAAAAATATAAGTTCATAGTCAATGGTATTAATAGAGAAGTTTCATTTCTGTCATCTCTCCAATATCATCTTCTAAATATTTCTTTATGTATTCTTTAAAATTTTTTATACTAATCAAAAGGAGTTTACAAAAACTTAAACTTTAAAAACAAATTGAGCCTCTCAAAATGCACATACATTGCGATTCTTCTTTCTAAGATGTTCTGGCATTGAAATTTGATCCAAGCCATAGGACTTTTTCTTTAAGTATAAATATATAAAGGGTTTTTTTTAATATATGCTGCAGAAGAGGTAAATGGGACTACCAGCCTATTCAAAGTGTACTTTAGGTGTTCTGTTATTATTTTTTTGTTGTTGTTAAAACTTTACTATTTGTCAGACAAGAAAATATATGCTACAATTTAAGAGATGAGTCCTTTTAAGGTCTAAGGACTTTTAGGTTTTTTAAACCTAAAAATTCTTAGCATGTAAAATTATGTTGAGCACTAAAGGACAACTCAGTTCATAACTTAAACTGTTTTTGTGGGGGTTTTTTTGTGTGGTTGGGCTGTTGATGTATTTTTGTTTGGTTTGTTGGGGGTTTTTGTATTAGGTGTACTCATAATGCCTAATCCTCTAAAACTTTCTTCATAAAAATAAATTTTTTAAATGTAATTAAAGTCTTTCTTTCAGCTTAAATGGCCTACCTAGATGCAGGATTTTAGGTTTCATAGGCCTGTCTCTTCATTTTACTGGCTTCTATTACAAGCTCTTGATCTTTAGTAAAATTAAGAGCTCATCACATCTGAGCATGAGTCAGATCTGCAAAGTTGCTTAAACATCATGTTTTCTACTCTGTATACCTACTGTGTGAAACTTTCTTCACAGTCTTTATAGTGTGTTCATTTCTGTTCACTTGAGAGTAACCAGTATATTAAAACATTGTTTAAAATGAATACAAACTCTCAGATATGTTGCTTTGACAAATAAAATGGATGGTTTTGTACATGGAGAAATTGCTTCTTAGATGTACTGAGGTTAATATCAATCACAGAGATTACTAAGGGCTCATTTTGTGAAATCATTATGTAAGTAGCTAAACTGCAAAAAAAAAACCAACCACCCAGCTCTTGTAAATATTCCATTTCATATTCCATCTCAGAAATGTTTAGGCTACATCAAAAAATTATGTGTGTGTTTGTTTCTATATTACTTACTGTGGAGAATTTAACTGTAAAAACATAATGTAAAAAACTGTTGTTGCAGATGAGCTCTTATGAATATAAAACTCAGGAAACTCGAGACTGTGGTTCCCACAGCAACCATGACTTGTTTCTTGGCTTCTATTTAGGGTTTAGAATTACTGGGCTAAATGCTGTTCCCAGTCCCCCTGACTTTTCCCATGTTGATATGAAAGCTGAGATGAGAACTTGGCTCAGGATTTGTGGGTAACTTCTTTGTCTGAATATGTTTCTATTTCCAATTTGTCTGTGACATAATTGTGTGGGAATAATTAATCCATCTTCATAATAAAAAATTCTGTTGAGCAATTAAAAAGAAATCAACTGAAAAGGAAAACTTTTTCTTCATGATGTCAACTGGATTAAGCCACCATCAGGTAGGTACACCTCTTAAAATAAGTTCTGAAGTAGTCAGTGCGATACCTGAGTATGCACATTTCATTTTTTTACCATTTCTAATGATGAGCAGTGTCTGTGGAAGAGATTTGGACATTTCAATTGCTTGTTTAAATTGAAAACATGAGTTGTTACTCTGGTTTAGGATGCACTTGCCTATTTGATTACATGTTTTGAGTCTTGACAATTCTGAGTTAAGCAAAAAAGCATTTGAACATTTATTTTATGTCACTTTGTGAAGGCTTTAAAAACTACTGTAAAGAATGTTATGGGATTTTTTTTTATGTGAATGATAATAAAAATTGGTTTCTGTATGCTTTCTGCTAAAGGTAGAAGTCACTTCTAGTTTCAGACAAACTTTTTCAGGGAAGGATAGAAAATAAGTTATGGAAAAGTGGATACTTAAATATTAAAATGTGGCTGTAACAACACTGTTAGTTTCTTTCCGCTATAGCCTAAAATGAACCCAATGTTTTCTTCTGTTTTTCCTTCAGATATAGGAAAAGACAAAGATACATACACAGATGATTCAGAACATGGAAATTATGATACTCGCACAGATCAGTCATTGCTTATTCAAAACAAGCTTACCAGACAGAAAACAGAACCTCGGACTAAATCATCTTTAAAGGTAAACAGACACAGATTTAACTGTGTTAAATTGTATCAATTGTCAGAATATACTTAAATATTTTTTAAATATAATTTGAAGGGTGTAGATAAGTTGCAGTTTAAACGTGCATCTCATGTAAGGAAATATAGGTGGCTTCCGTATTACATTTTGACTTGTGGAGTCAGTGAATGGAATTCTTTTTACCAGAAGCCATCAAAATTACATAGGATCAAGGATTTATATCAACTCATCTGAAAGGCAGTAGTCGTCTTTCAAAAAAATTATATTGCACAAAATTTAGGACATATGATTCACAAAGTGAAATTCATGTTGGCTGAGAGGTCTCAAGAAATTATGAGAGTTAGAGGAACTTGTAAGTAGCAAATGATCATTTAAGAATGATCTGAAGTGTAGGATTATCCTTCTTAGCAAAATCCAAATGATAGATAGACACACAGAATAAAAGATAAAATTCACTTATATACAGGAGAGCGTAGGAGTGTTTTCAGGAGCCTGAACTAAAGCACTGGAAAAGCCTTCTCCCAGATAAATGTCACATGTTATCTTTCTTAGTAATTACCTAATCACAGTATTCATCACAATACATTTTCTACAGTAGTTCATCCAATATAATGGCAAAGAATTATGACAGATTTCCAGTTAAGTATGTTGGAGGTTTTTTTTGTAGGTTGTTTTGTTTTATTTGTTTTAATATTCTTACTGTGGATTGAAGGACCCCTAATTCTCCATTCCATTAAGTATAATTGCTTGTAAATGTATGACAAACAGCTGAACCTCAATACATTCTGAATAATTTTCTTCTTCAAGCACTGGAAGTAGTGTGTATTCTGCAGCATATATTTTTTTTTTACTAACAGTTCTCTGATTTCTGGTGTCTAAAAAAAAAAATAATCCCATGCTACAAATCTAAAAATGCTTAAATCGCTTTAAGTTTCTGTGCTTTGCATACAGTAGATAGTTTAGTAGGCCTTTATACAGTTCTTTCATCCCTTATGGCAGTGGCGCATTGTGATTTTAACATTGGATGCAAGGTGAGAAGAGCCATGTTAATTGTTCTAAAGCTTATTCTCTCAGTCACAGAGATCATTGTTCCTGCAGGATGTTGGAGCATAGGTAGCAGGGTCATGTGATCTCTGAGACTTCATTTCATGGGACTGCTTTTTTTAGCATGCTATCTTATAGCTTATTGATAGATTTACAGGTAAGTGTATTTACAGATGGAAAATCTGTGACATGAAAAATAAACTTTGGTAATGACAGAGAAACTTCTATTTTAATCTGAACAAGTTTCTTGTGTTCATAGATTTTTTTTTTGTCCTTCTGCAAGGCTAGCCTATTTAAGACAAATAATAATGGATGTTTTTGTTTGAATTTGTTGATTAGGTAGAAAAAAACCTTTTTATGTTAAATATAGTCTAAAATACAGAAGAAATAATGCAGAATCTGCAGAATTTAGTCAATGTTATAAAGCACTAAATATTGTTAATAACAAGTAAGGCTACTAGCAAAAAAAAAATAACAAATCATGTCTATCTAATAACAGGTATTTGATTCTGCTAAAGCAAAATATTTTTTTGTATTTTTATGTAAAATATAAAATTATCACTAACTGTTTTTTTCTCCAAGGCCTGATTTCAGGACTGTTACAAAGTTTATAGGCAGTCAGTAAGATAACTCTGTCAAAGTTTCAAGAGAAGTCTTGTTTAAGTTTAAATTTAAAAATGCACTTTTTATATCTCAATCTTCATATGTCCTGACCTACTGAAAAAAACTGCTTCAGAGTTTAAAAACAGTCTTCTGAAGCCACATCTGGCTTTTAGCCTTGACAACTCCTTTTATCACAGCAATTACTGTGGAAACTTCCTTCTTGTTTTATGCTGTTTTTGCAAATGAGGCAACCAAGCAGGATTTTCCTCCTGTTTACTTTTTGCCTGCCTCCACAGGAAAAAGGCAGCAGGGATTTAGATTAGTCCTATATTAGAAAAGAAGGTTTCTTTTTTTGCCTTTGGATTATTGTACAAAGCTTTGTGGCAGTTACTGGAAGATGTCTAAGGGAAACTTCTTCCCAAAATTGCTATAAAACTAGCAAAAAGACACTTCTAATTCTTTTTGAGACTGTTGAATGCACAGAAGATTGCTTGACAGCTTTACAGCTGGTAAGTATTCTCACATCTTTGGAAAAGAAACTAATTTATCATGATCAAAAAAGTCACTTCAGTCTGACTATAGAATGAAATTGAGAAACACCATAGTAGCGAACTGTATAAAGCTAAAAAAGGCTGCTTCTTCTCTGTTTCTAAGTTATTCTAATTTAGGCTCATTTTGGAAAGGTTGTTTTACACCTGAGAGACTTGGGGAAAAATTGCTAAAAAAGTTATTTGCAATAAATGCTTGGTACTGTTATCTGTCTCAGTAATGAGCTACTTGAATACTTCAGCAATAACTTGTCTTGCTGGCATGATGAACTTTTTTTTTCAGGAATTGTTCAGTGCTTCAGATAACATATATGATGTGACATTTCCCATTAATCTGATTTGTGCTTCTGCAATTTTAACACTTTAGAAACATCAGATAATTTTATATAGTGTCTGGATGCCAACATTCATCTTGATAGTCATCTATTTATCTCATTTCCTTGATTACATTTCAAAACTCATAATCTCCTTTAGTGTAGCTTGGTATAATTTCAGTATTCACAGATTTCATACTGAAATTTTGCGAGTCGTTCATACCCATTAAAGAGCTGTCTTCGTTATCCATCTCTGCCATTATTTCATCACCAACTGCTGTTGAAATAGTATAGAAAGTGTGACTTCATGTATATGATTCTGCCAAGGGATCTCATGCAGAGGAATGATGTCAACAAGTGGCTGCTGTACAAAGTATGGAAAGACTATAATCTCTATGGGAAGGGAAATGTTCTAGTTTCACTAAAAAAGGAAAACAGGCTAAACAGACTATCACTTAAAGGGAGGGCAACATTTGTCCAAAGAAGCAGCAAAGTCACTAGCAGTGAATTCTTTTCTACAGCAATGTGTATCATGGGTATGGTGGCAAGATAGGATTACTTCATAAATTACCATTTAATTTCATTCACTACATTACTGTTACAGTACATTACTGTTCAATTTGATTAAAAAATAGATTATTTTGTTGTTGATGGTATAGTTTGCTGTCTGGCAAGATAAAGATAAGATTTTACAAACAAAGTCTATATCCCATCTCTTCAGGCTTCAGGGACTGTAAAGAAATGCTGCCTATACGGTAGCCTACTTCACTTTACTGGTATCCACTGGTATCCACTGATACCCACTGTAATACTGCATGTCCAGACTAGCTTTGTGTTGAATAGGATCTGAAACTATATTTCAGTTTCCAGAAATGTTACATAACTTCTAAGGAATATTAAATTATTAATAGATCTAAACATAAGGAGAGTGGTATCTAATCAGCTGGACATACAGCTGAAATTTCATTATATGTTGAGCAAAACTCAGTATGTTCAGTGTAGATTATTACAGAATAAATTTACCCATGAAAACCTGACATATATTGTTAACCTATTTTATTGGATACTTTGAGATTTTTAATGCATTGCTTCCTGTCCTGCAAAACAAATGTTTTGCTTAGAAAATATCATGTAGATGGTTTTGAAACAGATACATGTAATTGCTTCAGGATGAAATGTTCTGCAATATTAATACATTATTTTCCACACTTTTGTAGGAACTATTTTCTATTTTCTGTTTTTCCTGTTTCAGTCCATGACTTGCAGAGTTGTGAAGATTTGTGCTGTATGTTCTAATCCTGTCAATTTATTGAGTTTCACATTTATTATTTCAATCATAACCCTGCTGCTGTATTCAGTGGAAGCCAAATGTGTGTGTTGAAAGAGAAGGTTTGGCAATAAAAATGTTTTAGTGTGTAAATAAGACCAAGATGTTGTCATCTAACAACAGTATACTGGAGAGGAGATTAGCAAAGGAACCCTGATGAATAGTCCACAAAGGCAGTCTAATAATATAAAAGTAAATAAAGCTTAAAAGGAGCAGTAACAGATAAAATCGTTGTCTGAGAGTAGAATGATATGGTAAAGTGCAACAAAAGTTAGCTTCGTGTTTATATTTCTAGTGTATGGTTCTCGTCTGTTGTGAAGGTTTGTTTAAAGGGAAAAAAACCCTCAGAAAATATTTCAGGAAATTCAGAGAAAGTAGTTAAAAATAAATATGTAAAGAAAAATTCTCAGCAGTCATGTCAGTATACATCTTATTAAGGCCTCTTAACTTTGTAAAAAAGTTAAAATACAGTTTTATTATGAAGGTCAGATGTTGTGGAAGTCTTCTCTGTTGAGAACCCAGCTATGTTCTGCACAGTATGCTGTAGTATGCACAGAAATACATTAGCATGAGTAATTGCAGCAGACTGTTGTGTTAACCAGGCTGTGTTTCCTTTGCCCAAGATAGTTTGAGTATATTTACATATGCAAATATGTCCCAAATTTTCTTTCCTAGGTTATTATGTTCATGATTATTTGCAAAAGGAAAAAAAGAAAAACCAAACCCAAACACTCACACAAAATAAGATGACTAAAACAACAAAACAACAAACAGAAAAGCATCCAACAAAAGAACAAAAAAAACCCCAAAAACCACAAAACAATATACGCTTCATCATATTTTTGCAATTAAGTAATTGAAAGGATTCATATAATACATCTGGCTTATCCATTCCAAAACTCTTTAAACACAAGAAGATGTGTGCTTAGAAAATTTCTCATAAAGCACACCTTAGAATATTCTTAGTCAAAGTATGGTTTTTAAAAATGCAAAAAATACTACTATTTTAAAATATTTTCTTAGTTAATACTGTGTAATCTGAGAAGTCTCTAACCTCATTGGAGTCCCAGGTTTGATTTTTAAATGTCCAAAACAAAGCAAGCATTAATTAGGAATCTCATTTTTGTTCATGGAAATAAATCCAATGTTAACATCTAAAATTATTTCTTTTCAGAACATAATAAAAGGTAAGGGTTGAGTCATAGTCTCTGAATGTAGACAATAACCAATGAAATGGTGGCATCCTTCAGTGTGAATATTACTGAAGATGATAATTAATTTAATTGTTAAGGTATTAAGGAGAATTAGTAATCAAAATATATGAGTTGTTTTTCATGAGTTAGCCAGTAATCACTCTAATTAATAGCATCTCATGAAGTTCTAAGAAAAAATAATAAATAATATTGGAAGAAAGTTTTCTTTTATGATAAACAATCAATCTGCTAAGAGTTAGAAAATGGAAGCTATTAACGTAAATTTTGCAGGTTTAGGTATTTACCATGCCCAAGAATTTCACACATCCGTTTACCTCTGTCAGAATTCCTGTGCTAGTTCCTGAAATTGTTTCCGTGGCTACTTCTGTCTTATTACATAGTATAATACCCTGGAATCATCTGTTATTAGCTCTAAAGCATCTCAAAAAACAAGACTTAAAGATACTGAAAACTTCTTTTCCTTGCCCCATCTCTGATAACCAGAGTGTTTTGCATTGTAAGATTCATTCTCCCCCTCCTACTCCATTCCAAACTGATTTTCCTTGCAAGTGCACAAGGGGACATTCCATCCAGTCCTGTTTAGACTGGAAGATTTCCAGCCAATAAAATTTAGGGTGGTGGTTATGAAAGTTCTTTGTGTCAGCAGTAGGTCAGCAAATATGTCCATGTTTCCATTAGGAAACAAATACATTTCAAAGCCTGTTTACTTGTTTTTAATCCTTCAATGTTTTCTGGCTCTACAACTTTTCCCTACATCTTTGTGTCTAAAAAATGGTACTAGTGAGGTGGTGATAGTATGGGGAAAAAAAAAAAAAAAAAAAGACATTTGGATAGGTCTCTGTGTTTCTTCATTTAGTTGTCAGAATTCACAAGCTCTCTTTAAGAAGAAATTAATTTTGTTCTAAACATCATCACCATGAAATTAAAAATATGATATGGCAAATTTGGGGTGTACATTTTAAAACAAAACATAACAAAATCCTGAGTCCGAGCTGTGCACACCAATCAATCTTGTGGGTGCCAGATACTAGTCTGTTGTATATTTGCTTTGCTTTACTTACTTTTACCAATGTAAATCCAAATTACACCACCTACACAGAGGAAAGTCAAAATTCATCCTGTCTGCTGTAGAGGCAAAATAAACATATTGTGCTGTGGGGGTTTCATTCTTGTGTACTTTATCAGTCAGCACTTATATAAGTGAATGCTCCTGTTGTTGACTGTGGCTAGGAAATTATGTTCTCTGTAGATTCATATGTGAAACTTTCTTATTCTTTTTATTAAGTAAACAACAGCCCTTGAAGTCTGACATTGTAACACAGACTCTTCTCTGCCTGAACTACATCCCAGTGTAAAAGTTGTTCCTTGTATCGTAATCTTTTGGGTGCAGTTACTGTTGCACAGCAGGTTTTTCTCCTTATCCCAGAGGCTCTACCACCATCACTGATGGGCTTGCTTGTGGGTCCATCTTGGAGCTGTCTGGCTCTATCAGACACAGGAAGCCTGTGCCATCTCCTTACAGAAACCATGCCTGTAGCCCCCCTCCAACCACATCACTACCAAAACCTTGCCACACAAACCCAATACAGGTATTTATGGAAATGCAGCTGCAAATAGAAGATAAAGGTTGAAATATTGAGTAAATGATCCTAAGAAAGGGATAGAGAAGAAGAATTTCAGACCAGAATCCCCATGTGAACCAGGGGACTGAGAACTGTACATGAGGAAGAGAGGGAGTATCCATAGCCCTACTAGGTGCTCTTTCTGCACTTAGATACCTCATAGTCATGCCTGTGTCTGAAAACAATGTAGTCTGTAAATCACACATCCACAAGGAAATATGTAATAATTTGAGATGTATAAAAATGTATACACCTATAGAGATTTTATCAACCTTTAAGCACTAGCTGTTACTTTAGCCTTGTTGAGGTTTGTCAATGGTGGAGTGAAAGTCAAATGAATGGTTACAACATGTTCTATCTACATTTGCTTCTAGTTAACCTCTGAATTTACCAATGTAGTACACATTATTCATTAACTTAAGCTCTTTACTAGTATAAGTTGGAAATAAAAGAAAGTATGCTGATATATTATTTTACAGTGCATACCATGTAATTTACTCTTACATGAATCTAAAATTTGCTTACTGCTTTGGGAATGGTTCCAACTCAATCTTCCAGAATATTTGTTTCTATTCACGGGGTGAAAAAATTGGTAAAAGTTTCATCTGCAGAACAGAGCAGTAAACTAAAATCGTTGGAGTTGAAATAGTTATAATTTCTGTTAATTGTGCTATTTAAAATAATTGAGGAGAGAAAGAGCCTGTAAAACAGCTGTTCTCACTTTATAAAGAGGGCATTGCTTATTAATTAGAATCTGAAAAATAGTTTATTTAAAAATCTCTCCATGTTGGCTAAATCCAAGGAAATTCTTGTTGTACACATTTGAATAGCAGTATAAACTATAACTTTGCTAAATATTTACATTATAGTTTCATTTCACTTTTTATTTTCTGGAGCAAAAGTGCTTTTTTTGAGGTTAAATTGATCACCTTGGTTTTGTCTTGTTTAAACTGTAAGCTTGAGTTGAATTGTAATTTCAGTATTTTGAATTCTGCACTGTTTCAGACTTTGAAGCAGTGTTCCATGTTATTTGTTGTAATAACCACAAGCTGAAAATGAAATAATGTAGAGGATGAAGGTGATTAAAGAGAAAACCAAACGTCGAACCTTTCTTTTTTCTTTACACATTTTTACGTGCAGATCAGAAACAGAATAAAGGGCTTTGCATAAAGCATTTTTTTCTGATTATTTTCTCCTCCGCTGTATTAAGGAAAAGGTGAAAAAATGCTTCAAAGATTTATTGGTCCAAATGGACAGATAAATAGAAATGTTCTTTACCTCAATGCCTGAATTTGACTGATTCACTGTGCTAGGTGTAGATAGCAGCAATTTACCTTGACTCATACATTTAATTGAAATTATGACTCAGTGTTCTCCATACACATCATGGTCCTTCAGAGTAAATGAAAAAAAAGCAACTAAATCACAAGATAAATTCTTTTATTTGCACAGATATTCCTACTAAGATAGGTGGACAACATTACTTGAGACTTGCGCTAAAGTGAAACTAGTGGTACCAGTAGCCATTGCCCCAGATAATTGTCTGGGGCAGATGAATCTGAGGTCATATTTGCATCCTGTTGTTAATCTGAGAAAGAAAACATGTTTTTTCCAAGACTGAAGAAAGTCAAATGGTTTAGATGTGAGGAACGAAAGGCTAGAAATAATAATCAAAGAAAGGCAGAAGTGTATTATAAAAAGATTTAATTTGCAGACTGTCTGCACAGAAATTGCATGAGTAGAAATTGTGTAAGAGAAGTACTAGTTATCCCTATTAGGGGGATTTTGGCCAAGCTTTTTTTAATCTGGTTTTGACTGCAAGATTAGTCTACTTTTGTAGAATATATGATGTTGTAAAACATATATGATCGTATATTTTAAAACATATATGATGGTTTAAAAAAGAATAAAAATTAACTTTTTACTTCTGTCCCCATTGAGAATTCTTAGAAGGGTGACAGACCCATATATTCAGTGCACTAATAATTTTAGTTAACAATCTGAACTACCTGAATTTGTACATTATAAATGTATAGAGTATGCTATTCTTCAACAAATGTTTGATCAATTTATTGATATATTAATTTCCTTACTCTTTCTGTTATTTTTTTCTTGGGAATAGAAAAAGAAGTCTGAAGTCAAAAGCTAATGAAAAGAATATTTTCTGTTCAAAGCAAACTTACAAAATAATTCAAGATTAGAAACTTATTCTTCATATGTCTATTCATTTGTCCTAATAATTCCCACTTTCCATATAATATCTCTTGGTTACAATGGACATCTTCTGTTCTCTGCCTTTATTCCTCTTTTCCTCTAGATTTGTTAATTTAAGTTTGTTTGGGGTTTATTTTCATTTTTAGGGGGGTTTTTTTTGCATGTAGGTGATCTGTATGAATGACTAATAGTTCATTAGATTCAGGATAATCATATTCTGTAATGTATTTGCTACTTTACTTCATGTTACATTTTCTGAGATTTGGCCTGTTTCTTGACCCATCTTAAATTAGGATTTACCTTCCGTTAGCCTAAGGGCAGTAGAGAGTGGTGTAACTGTTGGATGTAACACTTGAATATTACAAATTTAATATCAAACAATCCAAATAGGGTGAATTTCTAAGACTGGAATCCTATTGGCTAAAATGTGCAGTATTCATAGACTTGTGGCCCTATATATATAGCTGTAATGTATCATTCTTCAAAATAACATACTTGTTCTGTGCAGTTTGTGTTAAAAATGAGTGCCGCATTCTCCAAAAGATGATGATAGTTTCTCAGTTTACCTTTTCACATTTCAAAGTTCTCATAGTCTGACACCAGTTGATATAGTCACTGTCTGTTCTGAATCATGCAAAACACAGAATACAAAAATAGCTTTCAGGAGGAGCATGTAAAGCAGGGTTTTCCATATCAAGGTCAGAGAATCCCTGGTGTTTGCAAGTACAGTGGGAGGGAACTAGACAAGATTTAAACATCAATAATGTCACATTGAAAAAGCACTTTAGTGGGAATATCCACAAAAACATTCCAGTTGATTGTGCTTCTTTTTACTTCCATTTTAGAGAAAAAATGTATGTTCTGTAAAATTTGCCCAGCTGAGAAACTTGTATTAATTTACTTGTCTTTAAGTTTTATTAATTCCTACTGGAAAGTAAGGATTAGCAGAAGTTTATATCTATATCCATACCAGACAATAATTTAAGGTTTCTTTTCATAGCTGATAGATGCAGATAGAAAATGGGTTTTGTGGAGCTATTTTATTTTGGTTTATTCTAATTAATTCAAAATCCTGAGCAGTTGATGCATATGAACTGTCTGCCTTGTGTTCTTGTTCTTTATATATTCATCCTGTGGATGTGTGGACGTTTCTGTGCTTTAGGAAATGCTGTTTAACATGAAATTTGTGATGGGGCTATTCATCATTATGAATGCTACATTTAGTGTATTTGTATTTTATGTTCTCCAGACTGACGCTATGGCATCATCAGGTCTCTTCTTCAAAGATGGCAAAAAACGCATTGATTACATCTTGGTCTACAAAAAATCAAGTCCACAAGTAGAAAAAAGAAGCACATTTGAGAAGAATTTGAGAGCTGAAGGGTTGATGTTAGAAAGAGAGGTGAGGTTTTTAGTTTGTGGTATAAAAAACCCTTTATAATACTGTCATACTTTAATGGATTTCCAAATGATTTCTGACAATCTTCCCAGCCTTTCCAGTCAGGCTTTGTTTAGTGCTATTAAATGAATAATAACATTTTTTTTATAGTTTGTGTTTGACATGTTGTGGGGATGAATGCTTATACACATAGGCACACATGCACTTACCATTCAAAGAAAAATCCTTTCTAAATTGGAGCAGGTATAGTACAGCATAGAGGGAAAACTTCCAGCTCCTTATACTTGCAACACAGAAGAATCTTCAGTAACTCCTGTTATTGCTTTAGTATATAACCTGTATGTCATTCAGCAGAATGCATTATACCAAATGTCTCTGTTATTAAAGAGATAAAGATTTTCAATGTCAAGTTAATCCATCTCTAATTCACATGGCTTAACCTACATTGCATTCTTTGATCTTGGCTGGTTTACAATTTAAGTGCTACTGTTCAGGCTTCTGAATTTTCCTGAATACATAAAACAAGCCAGTTCTTCCAATAGTATTAAAAGCGAAATTCATATTTTATGCAGAGTGCAATGTTTCGCTGTCAAATCCCTCCCACTTTTTTTTTAAAGTACTGAACAAACTTTGACTCTTAGAAGGGATTTTTAATTTATTTTTTTTTTTTAGTTGCATGGATGCAATTTTGTTGTCTTGACTTGGATCTGTTACAGTTTGTTTTCTTAAATTCCAATTTAGTATCTATTCAAGGCTTCTAACATCATTGATGGTACCATAGAGATGAAATAATGTTTGTGTCTAGGTACTCACAATCAATTGTCTAAACAAATATTAAAAGCAATGTGTTCTTTGCACTATTAAAAAATACATTTGAGGGAATTGTGGTTTTGGTTGCTTTTTAGTTTTTCCTTAACTGCTTTGTGATAGTGGAGCATGATAGGTATTCAGGAATTTTCAGTTTCCTTCTGTGAAATGTTGGGCAAGTGCTTTATTTATTCATCTAGAATCATTTCACCAGCATGTTAAATTGTTGCTGTTGTACTTGGGATATCAACAGTGACAATAGTAATATAAAAAGGAAAAAAAACCAAAACAAAACAGGAAAGCAGTCTTGGATTTTTGCTGTTTTATAAGCTTATATTATGGAATGAAATTATTTAACTGTTCCCTGTTATTTTATCAAAGTGGGACCTGCAGCCTTCTCTCAGCTTTTCTCTAGCAGCTGAGCACTATTATCCTTAAATGAGAGACATGAAGTATGGTCTTCAAACTGCTCATCTAAGTTGATTTTCAGAAAATATAATTAATTAGTTTATTTCATGTCAAAAAATGCTGCATAAAGAAAGCCTTTCTCTACTTTTGCTGTGTTTATGAGCAAAGATCTGTCCTACAGATTCCTTTTTACAGTTACTATATTACAGGATTTGAACAATAAAAAATATAATTTATTTATCATTTTCCTTTAAAAATGTGAATGCCATAGAGGTTTGAGTTATTCTTATGCATTTATTTGTTACCACTCTTTGCAGCCAGCTATTACAAACAGTGATATCATGTTTGTTAAAATTCACTGTCCCTGGGAAACATTGTGCAAATACGCAGAAAGAATGAACATCAGGATGCCTTTCAGGTATTGTGGAAAATAAGTTACTTGTCATTTATTACTTAATATTAAAACTTCATCATTTACCTTAAGGCTGAAGTGCAGTCTTTGCTGCACTGTGGCCAGGCAAGCTTATATTTCATTTAGTGAGATGAGATGGAGAGAGGAGAAACAAATAATAGGCACTGTTTTTTCACATTTACCTATGGTACTTGTTTTCAAGCTTACCTTCCCAGCTAAATTGAGCATATGTTTATAGAAAATAATCTTAATAGTTTGCGCATTGTTTTGGATGCTCTTGGCAGAGTTTTGGGTATTCTCTATCTGAGCTTAAGTATTGTCCATGGTTTTAGGGTATTTCTGAAGTTTTACCTAAAGGCAAGTGAAATTATAGAAATAGCTGCTGTTTTCTGTATCTCCAATACAACACATATTGGCATACTTTGGAGAAAATGAGAATACCTTTATTTCTCAATCCTTAGCTTTCCTTCTGCAAAATAATGAACACAAAAAAGTTCTTTGTATATGTGCTAAACAAATGCTATTATAAGTTGCTGCAATAAATAATTGTTCCATTTATTTGTAGGACAAGTTAATACCTGCTGCTGCAGAAATACAGAAATTTTTAAAGGAGAAAATGTCCCTTTTCAAATTGATTAATGATCTTATTCCATGTAGTGTGCTGTCAGCCTCATAGGAGTTAAAGTGTAAACTGGATGCCAAAGCTGTGTGACTCAGGGAAAATACCTTTACAGCACTCCTTTCTCGCTTGAATTGCCAAATGCTCTATCTTTCATGTCCCTGCTGATTTCAGCTATCACAATGTGTCTTTCTTGCATTGGTTCTATGCCAGAAACAGTCATGGTGAAGTATCTTTGCTCAAAATTCACTTCAAATAGCCAGTTTTATGCTGTTTCATCATAGTAAGCCTTGAAGTCCTTTCCATAAAAATAATAAAATATCTTTTACAGTCATCTTCCATATATTTGAGAATTTTATTGTAGTGTTATTTGACCTTCTGTAGTTTGAATACTTGTCAACATTTTATATATAGAAGCGTTTGCATATTTATACACACACATAATTTAAATACCAGTTCAAAAATATTTATTTGTTGCTTTCTTTGATAAGAAGTGTTGGAGAAGTATCCAGAATTCAAGTATCATTTTTGTGTGCATGTGTTTAGAATAGGGGGGCAAACTAAAATATTGATTGAACATTATCTGAAATTTTATGTTATTTTATCCAAATAAACTTGTTTAAATTCCTCCTAAAAAAACAACTTACTGAAATAGAAAGGCTTATGGCAAATCATAGAATTGTCAGTAATTTTAAGTAGAAGATGAACTAAGCAAGGAACAAAGCTCTTGGTGCTGAACTTCACTGTCCCCACAGTGAAGTGCTGTGGCAAAGTTATGGATACCCCCAGGAATCTGCAATATCGAAGTCTCTGTGTAGTTGAAATGTGACATGAAATGATAGGAGGTGGCCAGGAAAAAAAATTAAAAAAAAATCAAAAAAAAAAAATCAAAAAAAAGAACTAGATGTGTAAAGTATTTCTTTGCAGCAAATATGTTTCTATATGGTTTCAAAATAACTGTTCTCAGATTACTTGATTTCTGCTCTTGTTTCTCTGCATGACATGTGAAGGGTAGTGAGAGAAGAACTGTTAACATAAAAGCTGTTTCTTGCTCTTAGTACTCAGGTTTTTTTAGAGTCATGTAATGTTTCTTCAGTTACATGGAAAAAGTCAAAGGAGGTGATGGTACAGCACTTGAGAAAATGGAGCCAGTGTCTAATGGCATTAAGTGCTTATTGGTATTCAATGTATGGAGTGCATAAGTCATTTAATAGCTTTTTTATTCTTCTAAAATGATTTTAATGAAATAAGAGCTAAGAAAGACCACATGAAATTAATACTATAACAGCACCATTGAACCTTGTCTTAAGGGTGTCTTATGAAGGGATTATTGATTAGCTATTATTACTATTAGCATTTTATTGATTTGTTCTATTTCAGTTCCTGGTTTTAAGTGTTTTTCACCTTCCTACCTATGAAAATGCATGTTTTAAAATGTCCAGTGTTCTTTTTTTAATATATATGTCCTTTCAACTGTCTCCTACTTGATTATTCTCAGCTAATTTTTGCTGTTCTTTCAGGAAAAAATGTTATTACACTGACTGGAGGAGCAAAACCATGGGCAGGTTGGTGGGTGATGTGCAGCTTCTAATTTTGTCAGATAGTCACCCTGCAAAAGAAAATCCATCCACAGTTGTAAATTTATCCAGGACACTTGGAAAATTAGTTTATTTTCCTGAAAACTCAAAATATGTTAGCTTAAAGTGTTAAAATATTCATCTGTAACAAGATGAAGTACTTACAAGCTTTGCCAGTTCTCGTTTTAGAAATACAGAAGTGTTTATGCCAGGAAGAAAAAAAGGCCTCATCCTGACAGCAAAGATTTAATACAGGAGCTATCTCTACATTTAGTCTGCTGCTACCAAGGCATATTTCTTTAGTATGAAAGATACTTTTGAGTGTATGTCTCAGATTCTGGTAGTCAGCTATTCCCTTAGGCAAACAAACATAACTTGTCTCATGTGTGTCCTAGTGATCAGGACTAAATCAATGCTACACACTGAAGACTGTTTTGAATTTTTATTTGATAGCCGACTGAATAACTTGTACACTGCAGTGAAAACTGTTTGACTCTCTGGGAGGCAAACACAGGCAAACCTCACCTGTGGCTGCTGCTGTTGTTGCTGCTTCTGTCAGAAGGGTACACAAGGACACAGCAATGGACAAAAGGAGACTGGCAGGGAACTGGGGACAGACACTGTGAGCTGTAATCACTCCCGTTCCTCTACTCAGACATAATGAAGTCCTGTAAATCCTGATTACCTATGGAAAAGATATGAAAATTTTTACATGATGGAAATCTCCTGATAAGAGTTTCCTGTTATGGGTTTTCTTGAGATGGATCTGGAGATATTACATTAGATTTAGATTCTCCTGGTGTTACTTTAGATGATGAAGCACTCTCATTATTTCTCAGGAACAATTTAAGTATTCTCATGGTATCAGTTTGCAAGATGATAAGATAACAAAAATAGAGCACTGTTGTCAAGTGAGAAAACTTTAAACACATAAGCAGATAGAATGTATAGAAATAAACGTCTGTAACATAAATTTACAACTGTGTTTTTTCCTCTTCCCGGTCATTCACATGCTTGCTCCATTTTAGTGTGCATTATGAAAAATGTAAGTGATGTTGCAAAAACCAACAAGCTTTACTGCAAAATTCTTATTTCATCTGTAATCCATCTGGTGACTCCTAGATATTAAATAAATTTATTTTCCTTATTTAGAAGGACATCTGTCTGAAATATGCAACTGAAGCTACACAGTACCTTTGAAGCAAGCAATAAACACTTCTCATGCCAAATTGATTTTTCATTTGAGACAAATGGCTTTTACCTGTGATTTACTTTGTGAGAATTTCGGGATGATTGTTTTCCTGAATAATTTTTCTGGCACTTTGTATAATCGGTGCACAGAGGAATAGTGTAAAGAAAATTATAAAAAAGCTACATCTAAAAATGAAAGCCAACTCTAAAATTGCTGACATACACATCTCATTATTTTAACTTGTACTGTCACTGTTTCTTTGCATCTTAAAACTTTTCATGCTTAACTGTTTCTCTGTAATTTATCATATCTCATTAATATTTCTAAGTTATGAAGTGGAGTTTACAAGAGCTACAATGAAAAACTATTTTAAAATGCATGTAATTGAAAGGTAAAATGTTAAGGCTTTTGGAGTTTCTAAAATTCAAGAAAATGAGGTAACACTAGGATATTACACCATGCTGTGATGTGTACACTTCTCTGAGTTTTTTGACATGGTTATATGATAGATGTATATAGTTCAATAAATGTCCTTTTAAAAGTCTGCAAAAGGTTATTAGGAGTGTGAATGAAAGGACATAAGATAAATGTAGTGTTTACTGATGTGCTGCCTTTGTTACATGTCATGCATGTAATATCTTTGCGTTTCAACTTGATGACCATTGTTCTTTTCTGTGGCTTATGGTGCTTAGTGTCAAACAGGCTGCTGTCCCTCAAGTGCAATACCAGTTACATACAAAGCATGCATCAATATGTTTGCAATATATAGCCAGATTATAATTTTGAGAATTTTATATGTAAATGTAAAATTCTGATCACATTTGATTTAGATTTCTGTCTGACATTGTGTCAAATAGAGATAGAATTTTTTGTGCTGATGTTGATAACAGCAGGTACATTTCTACAAAGGTTACTTGACTGACTGAGAGCAACTTACTGTGTCATCACATGGTTACTCTTAATTATGAAATGGGTAACTGCTTAGAACAGACAATTAAGTATTCACCTCAGATTAAAAAAAAAATCTGATACTTATCTTTACAGTTTTTATGGATATGAGATATATATGTGTTATATATCATGCATGCATACTCATTGAGTAAGGCCCAA
Source organism: Ceyx melanurus (assembly GCA_024611195.1). Taxonomy (NCBI): domain Eukaryota; kingdom Metazoa; phylum Chordata; class Aves; order Coraciiformes; family Alcedinidae; genus Ceyx; species Ceyx melanurus. The sequence goes on along the minus strand of JANHGL010011493.1, from coordinate 32,314 downwards.
ATACCACTGAAAAAATATTTAGGGTATGTTTTTCAAAAATATAAATTTCTTCTGTATTTCTGATATGCTTATTGTGTCATATTACACTCGTTTAATATCCTTAAATATCCATATTTCATTGCAGTTGAATATAAAAAAAATAAAGGTCAGCAATGAGTCCAAAATTGAAGTGATAATGTAGTAACTAAATTTGCTTGAAAACTAACTGCATTTCACTAGATTTACCCTTTTATACCCATGTCTTGAGATATTATTTAGGCAAGTTTCCAGTAGAAGAAAGCCCTTTATGTTACCAGTGTATAATCTAGTTGGGATGCAAAAATTATGTTCTGTTTGTGGTTTATAATGTCAGTTTTTAGGAAAGTGTAGGGGGTTTCCTAGCCATACTGTTTGCTTTTTCTACATACTGTATAACCATATCTGTGTAACATAATCAGATACTCAAGATTAGTTGTTGAGTAAAGCATAAACATCCATAGTTTTGCCAGATGAACTCCCAGACTCAGTATTGCAGCCCCATCTTTAAACCATAAACCAAATAATTTTGGGATGAGCTCTGCTCAAGTAAAATGTGCAAGATATCACAAATAAATACTGTTAATTTTTCTCTAAATCCTTATTTTCTTTTAGTACTTCATGTGGAAATATATTCTGCTTTCATTTCATTTCTAGTATGATGTCACTAAATATGCAAAGTTGGAGATAGAAATAACAAGGAGGTGAGAGCATGTAAATCTGATTTCTTACTGTCTCAGTTTGCAGAGGAACATGAGAGAGCTGAAAAGTTGGTTGCCCAGAAACCCAATGAAGCTTGATAAGGAGGCCCTACCTGATCTGGAAGAAACAGATTGCTACACAGCACCCTTTAGCCGTGCACGCATACACCAGTAAGTGCTGGAACGGGAAAAGCAGCACCAGAGACCACAAGGATTATTTTTTTTCTCACTTTTTCTAAGCAAGTGCAATAGAGGCAGCCATTAGCAGATGGTCACTGGCAAATATCCAGTATCAGATGTGATATTTTCTATGGTTTTCACTTAAAGCTAAAATCTACTCTCTGTTACTTCCTATTTGATAGTCAGTAATAAAAGAAGAAACTGAAATGAAAAATGAACACTGCCTTTTTGGTTTAGAAGCTTTTATTTGAACAACATTACAAAATGCAAATACTTGCTCAAATTTGCTTTGCTTAATTCCATGTTTTACTTAGACAAAACCTGAGACAGCTATTGAAATTGGAAACAACTGAAGGCAACTTAAATCAGTGATTTTTTTTTTTTATTTTTTATCAGATGTGCATTGTAAAATGCTTTTGACTCTGAAAGTATAAATATATATACACCAAATAAAAACTATATGTGTTTGAATCAGAATGTGATGGTGATTCAGTTAAAACGTGTTATATTTTTTTTCAGGAACCAGAAAATTATTTTTTATAATTCTGTCTGTTTCTAATTTTTTAAGTATTTTGTCATAATTCTTTTAGGAGAAAAATATCCCTCTAAAGTACAAGTATAAAGTAGACTAAATAGTTGGGTTTTTTTCTTCTCATAAAGAAGCTGTATACCAGTGGACTGATTTCACTCTGGAATGAGAGTAATTGCATTGTAATATCATTTTTTGTTCAGCAATTGATTATATTGCATTGGATCAATCACCTGTTCTTGGAGATATTTTCTCAACTGGTTAAGCTAATGTTATCAGCTGTAATAGTACCATTTTTGGCACAGCTGAGTAGGCAAAAGCTCCTGCATGTCAGACTTCTCATGTCTGGAACCTAGATCCATCTGCTAAAGCATGCCTTGTTTGACTCCATCCTAGGGTTCTCTAAAGGAAAGTGATTGTGGAGCTGCTATTTGTGTCCAGTGCATGGAAATGTTTCCTCTTTTTCTCCTAAATAGTAGTTCTGGTAGTTCCATGACACAAACATCTGCCAACTCATAAGTAATTCTTGAATTTAAGAACAACCACTGCTTCTGAAGTTCTTCTCTTAATTATGTCCAGAAGAGACATTAGATAGATTGTAGCCATTTTAGAACTTAGTTTTAGTTGCTCTGTATTCACAACAATAGTCTCTGATGATGATATATTTATTGGACCTGAGAAGTTGCTACAAGGTTGTAAAAAGTTTTATCCTGTGCAGTAACCAAGGAGGGTAATGATAAAATAAATCACTATAAGAAGAAAACACTTAAGCAACTATGTTTCAGTACCTATGCATTGTTTTGAATATTAAAATACATTCATTATTTTAATAGTTTTACAATAAACAACAAAGATAGCTTCTTCAGCAATTCCACAAGAAGTAGAATTGTGCATCACATGCTTCAGAGAACTAAGTATGAAGATGGAAAATCCAAAATGGGTGAGAATGCTCTATTTTTTTCCCTAACCTGAAGCTATAAAAATGTTGTATCTTTACTTGCCTGAAAAAGTATCATTTGAGTAAACTCAATTCATTTTGCCATTCCTTGAAATTTTTGTATTTGTTAAGGGACAGAGTTGAAGAAATGTCACATCAATTATTTTTGTAAATAATTCCGTGAAAATTTTTACCTACTTGCTTATTCCTTAAAATAAGTTGAAGGAGGTTATCGTAACTTTACGTGATCAAGAGCCATGATAAAGATAGAATATATCTCAGAAAACTGTTGAGTGTTTTCACTGCTCTACCCAGCAGTTCCAGTCCAGTAGAATCTATGTGAGCTGCACTTAACTTACTTGAGTTCTCCATGCTGCTCAGAGACAACTGATCTGAAGACTAAATTCAGTTTGTATCAGCACTTTTATTACAGTAAAACTTTTTGAATGGCTGACTATTAATTTTCATTTGAAGTGAACATGGAATATATGTATTACTTTCTATTTTCTTTGAAGGAATTACATTAAGAATGATACATATATAGACATATTAAAGCCTCTGTTGCTTGAGTTTTTGAAGGAACGCAGTAGTAAGAAAAACAGGAAACAAGGGTTATATCTATTGACTTTGAAGTTGCTATCAAGTTTCATTATGAGATAAGCATCATTTATATAATTGAATTAACAAATTTGGAATCAGTTATAATTACTTAGTTCTTGGGGAAATGGCTATGTTTCCAGAATTCTATAGCTAGTACAGTGCAGAGCACTGCTCTGATGCAAACACTTTTAGATGGCTTATATTAAAAAAAAAAAAAAAAGGTCAGGTTTTTAACCATGCAGGGGTTTTGCTGCCTCAAGGATTCTCTGTTCATACCACACTCTGCATGTCACATCATCTGGTCACCCATGAAATCTGCATCATATACTCTGATTAATACAGAATGAGTGTAACTAGCCTCTTACATTTGATCTGGCATGAGTACCTGGCCCTGAGAGAACAGTTTCAGACATTGGTTGTCAGAAAGTAGCTATAGATTGATGTATCCAGAAATCTTGAGGGATCAGTGAGATTTCACAAATGGTGGGTTTATTGATTACTGTCATGTTTAGCAATATCCTGACTATCTAATACTAAGTTACTTTCTCAGTATGTAAATTGAACAGTTGCACTGCCTTAAATTGTGTATAAAAATTGATATAAAAACTACTGCTTTTCTTTTTTAGGTATTAATAGATTACTAAATAATGGAACATATGAAGCTGCATTTCCACCACATGAGGTAACCTGGTTAATTTTGTGTTTGTATTTATAATAAGATTAAAGTTTGCATTAATGTTTTGAGATCCTATGTTATTTTTAATTTTGCCCTGCAAACTTTTGAATTGCACTGTGTAATCTATTGAGACTTCTGTATTTGTAGCTCTTACTTTAATATTGGCTTTTAAAATTTTTCTTACATAATGTGTTTTAATAAATTCCTGGAGCATTTTCTTGCTGAACTATATATATATATTTTTTGAACCAGACATTGCCTGTGCAGTTGTTAATGAGAATATCAGTTCTTCCAAATTTTTCCAAATAGTTATATTAAATTATTTTTTGCCTGCTGCCTACAAAATATTCTGTTTTTCTAATAGCTTGTGCACTTTATCGCAGTTAGGGAGACTGGTGATTTCCCATTTAGTCTTTTCTGATTAGTTCTGGATAACTTATACTTGACGATAACTTTTTCAATAGGTTAAAGTCAACTGCAGATTGTAAACCATTAAATAAATGAAAAACTTTTGTTTAACTTTAGAGGGTTTTCAGAGAATCATTTTGTATTGAAAAGAAAGAAGCAAGCTACATGTCATTTTAAATGCAGAATGTTTTATGCATAGTGATTGCAGTTGTGAACTCTGTGCTTGCTCAGGATGAATATTGTGACTTTGTCTCGTGTTTGAAAAGACTGACCTGTGCTTTACAAATTGCTCAGAGTAATTTTTTAAATGATAATAATAACTGAAAGATAGAGAAGAAGTATTTCAGATAAATAATTGAACATCATTGTTAACAGTTTATCTGTGCACTACTGAACTCAGGAAGAAGATGGCTGTACTACCAGAAAAAAGTGTGAAGCTTTCTCTGGCTGTCAAAACTATGCTGTCATATAAATTTTCTCTATACGTTCCTTTGTTTCTTTGTTATGGCATAAGCTAGTCTTTCACGGTATCAGTTAAGGTTAATGAAGTTATACTTTTAAGCCACTCTTACCTTAATTGCTGCTTGATTGATGCTAAGGGCTAGTGATTAAACAATCTCAAATTTTCTTTTCTTTTTTTGGATTGGTTTTATTTGTTTATTTTGTTTGGGTTTTGTTGGTTTTTTGTTGTTGTTGTTGTTGCTTTTTTTTTTCTTTCATCAAACAAGAGAGTGAAAAATTAGTCCCAGTGGGAATTATGAGACTTGAACCCAAGATATTTATAGATTTTCCATAGTGCCTAGTAATGTACTTTTATTTCTGTGTTCTTCAGGGAAGCCACAAAAGCAGACATCCCATCAAAACACATGGAGCTCAGAATCACAGACACCTCTTATATGAGCGCTGGGCACGGTGGGGGATGTGGTACAAATACCAACCCCTTGATTTAATCAGGTATTAGTACTTTGAAGAGTAGTTTGTTTATGTGATACAAGAAACCTGGTAAAAGGGCATTAACTATATTGCTGAATTCCTCATGCTTTCCTGTAACATTTAGCTATTTGGAATGATCAGATAGGACTGTAATGCTCTAAGTTGCTTCTTTTTGATGGTCTTCTGCCAGGCTGTTAATTTCAAATTAGGCTGTATAAAAGGACATCGATCCAACTGCTTAACAATATTCAGTCTGAAACTTAAAATACAAACCCTTTATGTGGTCTGCTGCTCAGGGACACTTGCCCCTCATGAGAGGACCTTTGAAAGTAAAGACTGTTAACCTACATGGACAGTCAGAGTTATCAGATCCAGAGGAGTGAAAATGCAACCTGGTTGCTGTTTCCATATGGGTCTAAATCAACTTTTGTTTGTAAATCTTAAAATAAATGTCATAGATTACCAAACCTAAAGCAGAGATATATATGTAATTCAAGTTAAATATTTATGGTGTAAATATTAATTGCGTTTCACATTTTCCTCATCTTGGACTTCTCATACCAATAATTCATTTTTCCTTGCTGTCATTTTTTTTCTGATCTGACTCATAACCAACCATTATGCCTAGTATTGTTCCCCTGAAGGCTGTGGAGCCAAGCATGTTCCATGGGACAATTCTGTACTGATCAAATAGTTTCATCTTTGACTGACTTTTTAATCACTGCTAATTCATCTCTGGTAGCAACAAATGCTCAGGTTTTGAAGAATTAATGTTCAGTCTTCAACCTGTGTTTTCCATCCATAATTTTCTCTAGTAATACTTTGAAATATGTAATATTACATTACTATATATCAAAAATGCTTTTTATAATTGAATACTTAGGTTATACCCTCTTACTTTATCCCTTCCCATTAATCTTTTGTGTGTCTCTGTGTATCTCTATATATTTCTCTTACCAAATACAATTACCTACTTTCAATAATGTTGAAACTAGTAAATCTACTTAGTCAGTGCAGGGACGTGAACATTGTAAAGCACTTCAGTTGTGTCTTTATAAAATATAGGTTATGGTAAGCCTTCAATTAGTGTCACTAGATTGTTATGCTAGCCTGAAATAAAGCGTTTTGATAAAATGACAATAATTTTTCCATAAACTTGTAATGGTAGTTCCTCACTATATTTATTCTACTACTGTGACAATAGATAGAGATTACCATAAGTTTTAGCTTTAAATAATGTGTGTGTTTCCTTTTCATGCAGGCGATACTTTGGTGAAAAAATTGGACTGTATTTTGCCTGGTTGGGGTGGTATACTGGAATGCTTATTCCTGCTGCCTTGGTTGGGCTCTTTGTTTTCCTTTATGGATTATTTACTATGGATTCCAGCCAAGTAAGGTAAAATCCCATTTAAAAACATAATAGCCTGTTGAAAATCAGGAACAGTCTAGTACAACTGAAATCATTATTATAAATGCTTTCCAGATATGGTAATCATGTATAAATAACCAAGTAGAGCTCTGGGTTCTTCAGTCAAGTGTATCCACTTTGTATATCTGCTTTGCATCAAGCTGAATGCATCTCATACACAGCAAATGCTATTATCACTGCATCTGCAGTGATTCCTGTTCTCTCTGTAAGGAAAAACACTTAAGTACTAATTCTAATATCATGACTGCTACAACAGTTTTCAATCTAGTCAATGCTAATTGGTGAAAAAAGTCAGACATACTCCCTCTTTACTTTCATCTTGCCTATAACTTCAAGTGTAGGACAGTTGTGAATTTTCAGCTTACTTTTAGACTATGCCTTTATTTTTTCATAGTATTATTAGTGATAAACTTTTAGCCTAACAAAGTCTCTGTCAGTGTAAACTGCAGAAAGGAGTCTTACAACCACATTATATAAACATAGGTTTAAAGTTTCCCACTGTTGTGATTTTGCTCTTTGAGGGATTTATGTCAATTTAGAAATTTGTCATGAGGGTGCTTAAGTGCCAACTGACTTTTAAGAAAATGTTTTAGAGGATGCACCCTTATTACAAAGTTTTCCATCACATATCATCAGATACAACAGTATCAGTGCTCTTAAAATTGCAACTGTTCCTCCAAACAGTTTGGATGCTTAAGCTCTATGTATACTTGGAGTCAGATTTCATAGAAAGTGTTTCTCAGGCATAGAGCAGGACTACTTTAAATTTTCTTTAAGGAATTGTCTTTATCTTCTGTTTCACAGTGAGTTATTATATTCTGCAGTGCTGTAATTAAGGCTTTTTTAGGCGTGCTTTTGTACAGCAAACTCCCGAGAGACTTTACAGCTTCAAACTGAATTGAATGCAATTAAATGCAGTAAATGTATCAGCCAGGAAATGAAACTACCTTTAGTATTTTGGTCTACTTAAATATTTATTGCAGCTAACTTTAGCCAATGTTCATTTCAAAATAATTACAGATCTTAGGTTAATGCAGAAGTCCTAGCCATGTGCTCTGTGGCATCCCTGCATCTGTAACCTGCATGTGTTAATTCTGGGCAGAAGGTCCTCTCTGACTTTGATGCTGTGATTCTGTGCAGAACCTCTGGTTAGTCATGACACAGTTAGTGTTCTATCACTTCATTGCTATGACAGGTTAGTAAGACCTGCTCTAAGACACGTATTCAAGAATGGAGTTTAAGTAACTCAAGACAATTGTGACTGGGCTGATAAAATGTGTGTAGATGTTTTCTGCATCACCTTGTGTACTTAGGCAGTTCTAAAGTGCAGTATTAACAGCTGCTGCTCCTTGACATGTTTGCTTACTTAGCCTGGAAGGGGTTAGAGAGGATTAGACAGAAACATACCTAGAGCAGACAGAACTCATCCATTAGCAGGCAGACAAGACTGCACAACCTAAGTGTTCTTACTCTTGCCATATTCTGGGACTGTGAGATTATTTATCTAGTATTCATGCAGTCCTTTAAAGAAAACTACTAGATAACCATGCATAGCACTTTTAAAATACTTCATTTGCATTTAAGCACTGCAGCTACTGCAGTATGCTAAAGCAACGTTCAGCAGCCGTCAGCAAGAAATGGGGTCGGGTATGTTGTTCTGAGAAAATCTAGACACACTAAACCCACTGGCAATTTGGCATTAAAACCTAGTGCCAGGGAATTATGGCAATGTCCTAACTGCCACATTGTCACAGATTTGTTATTACTCAGTGTAATACTGTTTCATGTGAAAAAGGTTTCATCTAATTAACGTCTGTTATCAGTGGGTGTTAGAAGTGTTGATTTACAGTGTGATAAATTCTGTCAAAAGCCTTATTTTTTATCTGTTTTGTGTACCAGAAATGAACTTACCACCTGATCAGCTCAGTTATGCAGAAGTGCGTTTTCCTTGGGAATGTTCCCTTACCCTTCAGGCAGGAGCTGCTGTGAGCCCCCTCTGGCGACTGCAGCTACAAATAATAGTTTTCTTTTTTTTTCCTCCACTGAGGTCCACTGCAATTTCAGCAGAAAAGGAAGAAGCAAATATATTAATATAAATTTTTTATTTGTTTGCTCTTCCTGAGCTAAACTGGGGAAAACATGGATCGGCAGTTAAATGGAAGGGCTTCGTTTGGGTTCATTCAACAAATTATGTGCCATATCTATTACCTAATTTTTTTCTCAAGTTGGATGTCAGACTATCACATTTTTCTTAGTCTATATAAAAATAAATCTGATGGCTTTAAAGAGTTTGTTTTGGGGGGGATTTATAGCATTAGTTATTACTGTTGTGAGTTGTCCCTTTGTTGTTAGTCAAACAGGAAGGCTGGGCAGTAGCTCAGCATAGATTGAGGTGTCTTTATGCCATGTGCTGTACTCAGATTTCAGATATCAGAAGGACAATACAAAGAAGATTATTTTTCCCTGTTATACTGAAGATTTGAGTAGCAGTTAATGTAGTATCTATCACAAACATTTGGCTAACAAATGTTATTGCCTTTGCAGAGTAATGCTAAAGCATGTGACCCATCCCTGTTGGTATCATTTTGTGAAACTTCATGTTATTAAAAACAAACCAGTATTTTAACTCAAGATATATAATACAGAAAATCATATATTTATAAGGTTGAATTTAAATTCAAAGTGTGGTACAATTTAGCCTTGTATTTGACAATATTTTGTATTATTGCAAAACCATTATAACATGTTGTTGAGATATAATTTTATTTGTTTAATCATTTGAATGAAAATTTAAACAAGAAAATTCTCTGATGCGACACACTGTAAGGTTTCAGTTACCCTGCAACTCTGAAATGACTGGCTGTGCTCATTCTGACTTAAAGATTACTTAGGACAATTTCTCTGTCAAATTAATATTATGTAGTAGGCTTTCTGTGAATTAGTGATGTTATGTGAATTATGAACAAAGATTAGAAAGGCATCCAGAATATTTCTATTTACTGTTATGTCAGACAGGATTTAATAGGATGTACTCATCTGTAAATAAGCATAATTCTCCCTACAGTATTATAACTGTAAATTCTGCTTGTGTAAGTAGGAAAATGAAAGCAGAATGTTTATTAAAACATATTAGTAGGGACTTCCTGGAACTTTTTTTTGATACTCCTACCATCCTGTCGTGTCATGGGATCATTTCAGGCCTGCCAACATTGCTAAAGGGTAGGGAAGGGTGAATGCTGAGGTTCTTTGGAAAGCTTACTTGCTGCAGTTAAAGTTAACCTTAAAATTCATTTTTGCACTCCTGTTAATTCTGTTTTGCCTTTGTCATGTCACTTAGTTATGTACTATATTTTTAACATAAATGGTCCCACAGGAGACAGTGACTTCATCTTCCTAAGTCTTAGGATCCTTAAACATGAGAACCTGGCTTGAAGTTTTTCCCCTTAACTAGGATATTAAAGTGTTTTGTTTTGGTTGGGTTTTGGTTTTTGTTTGTTTGGGTTGGTTTATGGTTTCTTTTTATAACCCTATACATTAGTTCCTCTTCAGGCAATAGAAATGTAGACTTGTCAGAAATGCCTATGAGTGGGTTTTTACATGTGACCAACTGATCTAAGCGTGCACGTGATCATCCTGTGGGACAGACCTTCAGCTGATATAAACCAGTGATGTCCATTCTTTTAACATTTGGTATCTTCTACATCACTTAGAAAAATACGCAGTAAATGTATTGGAAAATAGTTAACAATGATTTGTTCTTCTGTTTGTAATATTTGGAAGAGAATGGGATATTCACAAGTGTGAGAAGTATAGCATGACACCCAAAAATCCTGTGTACTGTTCTACTGCCCACAGTTTTCAGGTTGCTCATTTGTGGTTTAGCTTTTCAAGCCAACCATTTATTAATAATTTCTTTTATTGAGTGACTTTTATGGTGCAGGCATACTGTTAACAGAATCCACAAATAATATAAACTCATAAAATCTAAAGAATTCTAAAAGCCTTTTTATGACCCTGATTTTCCTGTGTCATATTAAAGCAAAGAGATCTGCGAGGCAAATGAAACCATCATGTGCCCTATGTGTGAACGCAATTGCACACTACAGAAACTCAATGAAAGCTGCATATATGCCAAGGTAATTATTGTCTTTTTTTTCTATCAAGACCATTTTTTGTTTAAAGATCCATATTCATTGTGTTTCATTGATTGCCCTTGTTTCAGAAAAGTTTCCTACAAAACATGTTTTTTCTTTACAGAGGATTTTTTTCAGCCTCTATAATTCCTATTTCTAACAAGGGAATGTTCTGAAATTATTACAGATTATTCTAAAATTTGTTTTGCTTTCTATGAGTATTTCCTTCTTAAATCCTTATTACTTATATCAACTTCTAAAGTCCCTAACTAATAACAATTTATTTTTTGGGAGGCTATTCTTACTTCCCTATAATTAATTTCTTACACTGTTTCCCATACTTTGTAATTGAATTTCTGTTCCAACTAAAGGAATTCTCTGGGATAATGTGCCTGTGATGTGCTTTGATCTGTCAATCTAATGAAAAGATTTTACACAACCAAATATTTTTCTACAAAAAGCTGTTCTTCAAGCTTACATTATCACAAGTACCACTCTTGTTCCATCTTCACAAGCAGCCTTTTCTGATGTCTGCAAATATTACATAAATTCTTGTAAGGTCCCAGATATTCCTGCCAGTGCTTTTTTTTTTTTTTTCCTCTGAAAAACTGACCAACCTTATAATGAAGCACAGAAAACAAATGAAAAATTGTCTCCTTTGAGGATTTGTCTGTTCTGCATCTCTCCCAAGTAAGGGGAAACGAGAGAACTTCTCCTTGGGAAGGAATTGGAATACCATCTGGCCACTCAAATTGCAAAGAAAAAAAAAATCAATGAGGTTTTTTATAACTCTCAGATGGTGACTGTAATGCTTTCACTCACCGTGTTGTTGCTAAAGAAAACTTCCCTCTTGCTAGGAAATGTCTGGTTTCCAGCGGGGATTGTGATCTTACTGGGTGCCACCACGCTGCTCAAGCTGAACAACACATACTCCAACATGTGTCAGCACTTCCACCATGTTTCCACACAAATTAAGGAAGGAAAACAATCTGTAATTTTAGAAAACTACAATCTGATTTCAAATCAAATGCTCCTTTTTTACTTTCTGAGTCACTGTTAGTAATAAAAGTAAGTGGAACTAACATATTTAAAAATAAGGTGTCAGATCTGTGATCTGCTCTCTGGGAAAAGTTGACATTTCCTGCTTGTCTTCTTGTTCCTGAGATAAAGTTCTTCACCATTTCCCTCTGGTTTTGTTGTGGGAACATAACAAATTTATCTCCCTTCCTCACAAGCAAAGAACTGATGTGCAAGGGATGGTATTTCTGGTTCATTCCAGGCACCAGCACCCTTATTCTGGAATAACTATTTTAATCCTTATACATTCAAATAGGTAATTGTTTACAAGTGCATAAACATTGAGTTAATTAGAAAAAGTGAGTTCCTTTAAGTGAAGTTTACCTCCCAAAACCTGCTTATGGCCTGGGACCTGCCTTGTTTATGTAAGACTTTGTGCTCATATTTCATTATTAAAACTGCTGTCAGGGCTTCTTTCTTAAATATCTGCCAAGTTTCCCTTTAGAGGAGCACTTCAGACAGAACAAACTAATGCCAGAAAAATCATATACCTCAGATGTTTTTCTGCCAAGTTTTTTGTCAGGCTGAAGACAAAATACAAAAGATGCCTTTATCTTCTTTGTTACTGCCTATTTCTTTTATCCCCTCCCTCCTTATTATATTTCCGTTTAAAAATGCCAAACTCAGGTGAAGTTTATAATTTAAGAGAAAGGTAGGTAATACCTGACTTGTAATTTAAATTGCCAAATGCCGAGGTTGTCAGTCCTGTCCACATTAAACGGGTGCTTTGATCCATGGATGATTAGAGTGATGCACTAGGACTCTTTGGGCTGGTCTTGAAACCAGCACACTTGGCCCTAGGGCAAGGTGTTAATTCAGGGTGGATTTGAAGTGCCTGAAGTCTTGTATGATGATGACAGCATCAGTCAGGCATGCTGATGAACTAGCACTGAGTCCTGTGATATTTTGCACTGCTTAGAGTGTTCTGGTCAACATGGAGTCTCTGACTGTGCATTTAGCCTTTAAGACAGTAAAATCTTAACTCAGAGTGGTGCTAAAAGACTTTCACCCAAACACTTTCTAAAAAGATAAAGCTAGACTGGGAGGCAGATATATATTTTCTACTTTTAGCAACATTAATTCTGCTGGCTTGGGTTTGCTTGGTTAGTTAATTTTGTACTTCCTTGGAAAGATTCACTCTTTACCAAGCAGAATATTCAAATTAACATCCTCCCAGAGATCTACATTCAAAACTGAGTATATTCATCAGATTTATTGTGCTGCTTTTGTTCACCTCTCACATTTTCATTTTCATACCCATTATGTTTTTGTTTTATTTCATGGAAGCAAAAAGAAAACACAACAAAAGACATATTTGTATGTAGAATTGATTCCTGCAGGGAATGTACTGGATTTATTGATATCCAATACCCAATACTCAATTCCCATTTTAGAACCTTAAAAGAAGACAACAAATCCAAAACTGACATAGAGATAACATGTATGTGTTTTTAAAAATCTTTCACAATGTTGTAATAATGTTAGTCAATAAGAAATAAAAGAGACGTAAGGGACAATATTTCTATTAACTTTGGTACTTTCTTGAGCTAGTTTTCTTAATTTGTGAAGCAGAAGCAATAATGGCAGTCTTGCCTAAGAGACTGAAAATCCATCAGCAAGGATGGGTTCTTGCAGAAGCAGCTCTCACAGGAGCAGGTTAGGTAACCTGCCCTGGACAGGAATCCTGACCCCAGCATCCTGGCACACCCTGTATACAGCACATTCCTGCTGGCTAGAGTAACTTCAGGTGTTAGAGAAGGTCACAGTACAGCAAAACTGATTGTGGTTACCTGAGTCCTTCCTTTGGCATAAAGATGAGTTTCTTTTCATGATAAAAGCTTTAAAATTGGTCCTTAAGTCAGCAATAGAGTCAACACCAATGGAAAGTAAAGTCTTTTCAAGAATATTACATTTCAAGACATTATTTTCTTAATTCAAAGAGTGGGAATTTGTCATGAATTTTCTGGATGGTTTTCGACAATATGTATTAAAGCCATTTGCAGCCCTTCTTTGATTTCTTTTTCCTCTCTCTCCAGATTTCTTTCTAACATTTGCCTCTTGATGATAAGTTGGTACTGTTTTATCATAATTTGTGCTTTTTTTCAAACAGAATTTGAAGCTTGAGCTTTTCTTGCTCGAGTTTAACATCTTAAACCATGTTTCGTTAGAAGAAACATAGGTCCATTGTCCCTTGATAAATGATATTGCTGTAAATGTATAACCTTAAATCTATTTAAAGTACAATGATCTGAATTTCAGCTTCCTAAATACTGTTTCATATTATGTCCTGAATATTATAAAATCTATATTTTTGTACAATAAATTGTGCTGGTTTTGTAATAAGTGTGACATCAAATTCACCCACTCAGATGCTTGGAATGATCCATAGGCACGTATAAAGTAATTATTACTTCTTTGCTGTCAGTAAACCTTGGACTTTGCAGCAAGAGCGTTTGATCTGTGTAAAAAATATTATTGCAAAGAATAAGGTAAGGGATAAATCCAACAAAAAGGAAGTAATTCATTAATAGAAATTGCACAATTTAGAATTATATTTTTGTGGGGGTCTGGTATTTAGAATTCATTTGATTGTTGGAGTTTAGGGGCACTAGCCTTTCAAGGAGAATATGTCAACAATTTGATTAAAAAAAAACAATAAATGGAGTATTCTTGCCTGCAGAGGGTTTGCAAGATAGCTTGGGAGAATAAAAAAATACAATTGAAGGAGACATTAAGTAATATAGAGAGAAAGAAACATGAAAAGATAGAAGTTATTTAATCCTATAGAAACCTTAAAATAGAAAATATTTAGGTTACATTTGACCCAGCATATGAGAAGAACTCTTTAGAAATTTTTAGCTGTCAGGACAGGGATAGAGCAGCTCTTGGTGTCTGTGAAACAAATACTCTGGAGATGCACGAAGTGACAGTGTGCAAAACCTGAGTTGAAGTTCCTCTCAGAGACAGGGACAAAGCCGGGTAGAAAAAACATGCAAGTAGAACTTCTTATGAGAATGCTTGGCTGTCAGTTTCTGTTACTGATTCTGTACTCTGGGATTCTTTGGCGCAAAAAATAAGGTGGCATTATTATTTATTCTTGATGTATTTATTTTCTATCCAGGTTACACATTTGTTTGATAATGGAGGGACTGTCTTCTTTGCTATTTTCATGGCAATCTGGGGTAAGTACATTTTTATTTATTTTGTACTTTTAGTTCACCTGACCTTTTTATATGATTACCAGGTAAGGGAAGATGATAGTTCTTGATAAAAATTAAAGAAGGATTATGATTTTTTGACACAAACTTATTTTCCTGTTTTCATCAACTTCAATTTCTGTGCTAGTAGTAGGTGAAAATAATACCTTTTATCTGTAATGTAATGATTGTCTTTAGCAAGATTGAATTTTATATCATACAGGCAGAAGTCTTTTAGAGGCAAATGTGTAGGTTAATGATCTGGTGTCAGTATGAAAATCATATCTTGTAGAGAATTCATATAGAATAAATGAGAATGGTTTTGTGGGAGCTAGAGGAAAGTATAGGAAAGATCAATGGTTAAGTGCTTAACACAATTTAAATATTTATATTCAAATTCTCAGTCTGAGTATCTCATTAAGTTCACTCTGTCATCAACACATCATGTTTTGGGACTCAAAGCCAAACAGGGTGATAGCCGCAGAGGCCACTATTGAACAGGAGTTAACAAGAACAGTCTTGTTTCTCTTAGATCAGTGTGATAGTGGCATGTAAGAATGAATGTAATGGTTCTAGCATGAAATGATTAATGGAATTAACTTTCACTGAAGCAAATAGTGTTATGATGCTGTAAAGTAGGAAAGAACAAGTGATAATGAATTTTACCAATGTAAATGATTGTCTATGTAAAGCCCGAGAAAATAACACCAGTTCACATACATACAACTGTCTGAATTCAAGCTAGTTTTGCAACTTTAAATAGAGTTAGGTGGCACACACAGAAGCTTTATTGACAATATGAATATGCATTAATGATTCTAACAATGTGAAGAATGAACAAATACCACAGATTTTGACAGTTGACCTGGTAAAAGCAAAAAGCAGTATACGGACAACAGTAAAATATCAAAGTGGTACACGGCAGCACAGGCACATATGTGCAAAAAATTGGAAATTAGATTGTTACAAATTGACAAGATACAGCTGATTGGCACACTTCCATTTCTTACCTTGTTGATATTTCTTCACTGGCTCCTAATCTTACTGTTACAGCCTTGAGATTACTAATAATTAGTTTCATAAATTCCTTAACTACACTGCACTTGGTTATATGTTTATTGATGTAGACAACCCTGGCAGCTCTTCCCATTGTCAGCTGAGGCCAAATTTCAAGTGTAAGGAGAAATTTTGCTCATATGATATTGCTTTGCCATTATCATGAAAGGTTGCTCAATATATTCTAACGAAAATGAAAGCTGGAATATTATTTTCTCTTAATTTCAAACAACAGAGTGATACTTCTACCTAATATAGGTGAGAGTGTCTGATTTTCAGCCTGATATCTAGTGTTCTGGACACAGTAGTAGAAATCAGGCTCTAGTTTTGATGAGAATTGTGCTGTTTTCATGACTGAATCCTCTAGGAATGGTAACACTGCACATATTCACTAAATTCTTTTAGTCTTACAAATACTTCAAAATAAATACCTGTTTTACTCATCTGCAGTGTGAATCAAATACTTCTCTCTGATTTCCTCACATATCAAACAAACCCTTATTACGATGATTGCAGACAGTTAGTGAGCTACAGTGGATCATAATGATGGAGTTATTCACACTAAATAACATTTTTAATAGAGTCATAGTAAAAAGCATGTATCATGTGAGTTGTTATTTGCACTTTTAAATTGTTTATTCTGTGCCTTCACAGCTATGTCTCTTTCATGTTCATTCTTTCTAGTTAGACATGTCTAATGACTGCAAAGAGATAAATTACCAATTATTTGCATTATACTGCCACAATTTTACTCTTTAGCTGCACAAAACTGGACCATGCTTTACAGGATATCTATATACATGGCAGACATAATTCCTTTCTTTTCATGTCAGGATGAGTATTTCTTCTAACTTGTACCAAAACCTTTTTCATCATATCTATAGATCGAGCCTGCAGTACAAACAACAGGTCAGTTTGACAGAGGAATAGAATCTTGTCTTCTTTTTTTCCCTCACTATTGATTTTTTCTATGTTATCATAGTCGGAGGTTAAATGTAGTCACTGTTGCTCAGTAGGTCCATTCTCTCCAGCAAACTTCAATTTTTGAGTAATCCAAGTAAATCTAAATATTTTTGTCATTTTCACCGAGGAAGGTAAAAACATAGCATGAGTAAAATAGTGCTTCAGGTAATTTATCAGATAAAACTAATATTTGGACAAAATAGATTCACCTCAAGGTAGTTAAATTTGGGATTTCTTTGTATTGATGCTGAAATATCATTAACAGTCAGTCAAATTTTGTTCTGTTGCAGTGTGTTCTAGACTGAAGTTACACAAGGTAGAATTTTACCTCGA
Source organism: Ceyx melanurus (assembly GCA_024611195.1). NCBI lineage: Eukaryota > Metazoa > Chordata > Aves > Coraciiformes > Alcedinidae > Ceyx > Ceyx melanurus. Next base: position 15,147 of record JANHGL010011493.1, on the reverse strand, counting down.
TGCTATTTGTCTGTTATTTATTAGAAAGCAATTATTATAACCTTTGAGGAAAACTACAGGTTTAATTACAAAGTAGAAGAACAATGCTCTGCTACTGAGCTCTGATGGTTGCGTATCAATGTATCTGCTGATTTTCCCCTTGCTTTCCAAAACAGTTTTTGCACAGTAATGGGTGTAAGAGAGCAGCTTCTGGGTTGGTTTGGAAAAAATCAAAGCATGTAGATAATAGGTGAGAATATAATCTGAAGTTAACATTATGGTGAAGGCTGTGATGGTGCCATATCATCCATAGGAATGCCATCGGACGGACACCCTGCATTATCCTCCTCTGCCTTGTCTTCTCTGCTCATTTTGTCATGTGACACACATCCAAAACTCATATCAAATGGTCCAAGTGAGTTGTCTAAGTGGAGAACTGAAAGTATAATATGATTAGTTTTTATATATTTCTCAAAAGATTCTTATCCCCATACACTGGGTACCTCATGGTTGAGTTGAGCAGTCCCTTGTAACTAAATCTAGTTAAACTCTTTCTTACATATTGAGGAGCAAAAGATGAAGGCCTTCTTCTAAAGATAGCTTTTGTCCTCCCAGTAACACCCGTTCAGAACTACATGGGTGGTCAACTTTCAAAGCTAGTTCCTAATCTGACATTCTGGCAGATTTCAGCTCTTGTATTTAAGCCAGAAAGGGCATATTGCCAGAGTTTTAATTTCATCTGATTTTCTATGAGAAAAAAACCAAAACAAAACAAAATAAACCCTGTTTAGCTTCTCAGTGTTTGTTTAAACATTAAAAATAAAGTCCAGGAACATAATGTAAATGTTGGGAGACTGTGTGATTACACTTTAATACAAATTTAAACATACTCACAGAGAAGACAAAAGTAATCTTCTTTTCAAACCTTTTAAAAATATTTGTACCCTAGAAACATATATAGCTTCATCCTTCATTTTGCAATTTATATTGTCTCAGTCAGGAGTCTAGCCTTTTTCAGTTAATCAAAGTTTGGGAGAGCTTTTGGGCTCTTGATTTGAACTCCCCTGCAGTTCTTTGAACAGGTTCATTGATAATAGATACAATATTTTGTGGTATTTCAGAGGTTAAAAAACCAACTTTTAAGGAGGAGATATAAAGCTAAAATTGAAAATATTAAATAACATTAGCTGAAAACTAGTTTGAAGTCAATGATATAATTCCTAAGAGTTCAGTAAAACCAGACTATTTAAACAGCTCTGCTCAGAAATAAAAAATTGTCTTGTGCAAAACACTTTATCTTACCTGGGTCATTCCTTGTATCATCATAAAGCCGTTTGTGGGAAAATGACTCGGACCTTCTCTTGCCACATATAAAATAGCCAGTCAGACCTATTAATATAGATCCCATAATGGCTCCTATAATTATACCAGCTATTACTCCTCCTTTGTTGGTTTTGCCTTGGAAAGAAAAAGAAGAAGAGATAGAATAAGAAATAAATCTGTAAGAATGAATACTTTCACTTAGTAATCAAGGGCCTTATAGAGTGAAACTATCAGAAACACTTTGGAGCTATGACTAAACCTGTCTTTCTGCAGAAACTTACTGCCTTTGTAAATTAAAATGGACATTTCCATCCTTGACATTTAAGGGAATAACTGGAGTTTAAATGAGTTTGGGCTAAATGAGTTTTTGGTCAAATGAAAAGGTTCCAGGTTTACTTGCAGAATTAACCACAATCCTTTTATTTAAAGAAATAAGCAGTAATCACTTTTTGAATGCAATTACTTAGTATTTAAGACAGCAGTTAAAATTGCATCCTCTGGCTTTCAAAGCATTGTTTTAGATTAACAGTTTTTGAATATGCAAGATAAGAAATTCAGTAATGCTTTCTACACCTGTTCAGTTAGAATATCTCCAAGATTTTCATCAGATATCATAAAACTTTTCTTCTAAGTATTCTCTTTTTCTTGGAACTGAACTTTCTCTCCCACCCCCTTTCCTTTTCAGTCACATTATCTAAGGATCAGGTACATTGTAATTATTGAAACTTTGATGGGAAACATGAAAGTCTGATGCTCCTTCAGTTCTTAGTACAAACTGTACTCTGTTGGATATGATGGATAAGCTTTTCAGACCTGAGTTAAAATTTTGAAAGCTAATTAATGGCAAAAAAGTACTGGGTCTTCTAATTTTATTTTCCCAAAGACCTAATTCAGAGCAGCAGGAGAGAAAAGTGCCATGACAGCTTTATGCTCCATTGTTTTCCCACGCATACTCAACTTGATAATTAAGTGAACAATGAGTAATTCCTTTGTAAGTATTTGTAGGAAGTCATCTTTGGTCACAAAAATTTCTAAACTTAAATAAGTTGACATGGTACATGTTTTAAATGTTATTTCTACACATCTGCTTTGAATGTCCACTCCAGTGTGAATGGGCAATACCTGACATTAGGTTCCCCTGCTCTTGGAAGTGTTAAACAAACCAGTAAACAGCAAACAGCAACAAAAAAATATTTTGAGTGAGCTTTAAGTTTTAGTCTGTACTAGGTCACTTGTTAATAAACACATCTTCTAAAGCTTCCTGTACACTGAAGAAAGTGTTTTATTTCAGAATTATGATTTTGCTAAACCAGTTGGGCTTTAGTTAGAGAGATACCTTCATTGGCATCTTTTGCATTAGGTGATGCAGTAGAAGAGTTGTTGAAATTATGATTCAGCTCTGTTGTCTGCTGGATGGGGTTGAAGTTCGGTGAAGGACTGTCTTGCTTCACCATGGGCGATGTCAGACCAATACTGATGGGGAACAATGTGGTCGGGTTGATTGAAGAGTTATCACTGGGGAGCACTGCAGACAAAGGGGTGCTATAGGTGTCTGTGGAGTTACTTGGTGTCACTATGGAAGTAGAAGTAGATGCAGCACTTTTGGTCACTCCAGTAAAGTCATCCATTGTTGAAAATGTTGCTAAAGATGTTGGGGTTTTGTTGAAGTTTGTGGCAGAGTTATTTATTCCATCTTTTGGTACCATAGGGATCCCTGAAGATAAAGTGGTAGCTCTCAGGAATGTGCTGGTTGGACGACTGCTCATCTCTTTTCTTTTTGTTACATTTTCTTTGGCATTGGCAGTTGTTGGTGCAGCACGACTGATGGTAGAAGCACTTATGGCGGTAGTCATAGTCAAAACAGATGTCAGTGAAGCTGGTTGCACTGTAGACTGATAGCTATCTGCAATTGATGTATTTTCTTTATTTGTTTTATTTGCTTGTTTGCCCTCAGCATTACTTTTGTTCCACTGCAGCCTTACAAGCAGGAAAATGAAAATCATTCCACAGAAGGGTTGCATGATGTTGACTTCAAAGTTTGTTATATTATATATGGAACCTGAAAGAAATTCCCTTTTGTCTATTATCTTATTTTGCAAAACAAAAATATTCAGTTAAGTCCCAAATAAGCTGGTAAAAAAGTGAATGCTACACTACAGAAATCTTGCTAGTTTACCATGATTGATGCTAAAAACTTTACATCACTGAGTGTTAATGACCTAAATAATAACCTAAAAAATATATTGATGATCAACAACAGTTTTTACACAATATTATTACATGGTTCTGTAAACGGACCTCATACTTAGTAGGGAACAGTTTGAACCCTCTTTGGTATAGAATGATGTAATGATACGTATTTGGATGGCACACTTGAAATGATGTTTTCTGGACAGGCAGCAAATCCAAGGGCATGCTAAAGACTTATGCTCCATTGTGAAGAAATATAATTGTTACACTTAGCCCTGAAAGTTGATCAATAATGTTTTTTGACTCTGAGTAATGAGTGTCATATGAATGCTGCCAAGAGAAAATAGAAAATTAAATCAGTCCAGAGGTGATGAATGATGATGAATTTGTGTGGAAACTTATTTTCCTATAGGAAACTGAAAGCTGTGTATTATGTGTTAATTTTTCAGAAGTTAGATTGAGAAGGATGATAAAAACTCATTTTGAAGTCACATGATTGTAACAGGTATGCTGTTCAGTCAGCCAAAGAAAACCCCTTTGGAGGTGTTCAATTATCAGCTCCTATTATGTTTACAATTTGAATTACAGGACTTCAAATGATTATGAAATGCTGTGAGTTCTTAATAGTAGATTTTAATTTGTTAGTACTAATAGCTGCAAAACAGTGAAGAAAAAAAACCCCTGTTGTATTTTACAAAGTTTTCCAAGAACATGAATTCATTTTAACAGTGTTACTGTTTAATTCGGTCTTTTCTTCCTTCTAGTAATAGTCATATTAGTGAACAAGGTGGGTTTGGTCATATCTCTCATTATCCTTTCACTGTTGCTTGACTATATAGGGAAATTATACTCAGATTACTTCAAGTGTAATTTTAATTTGCCAAGCAGTGTACAAAGTAGTCATGCTTCTTGCTGAACAAATTCTTCCTCATTTTTCTCTGATTGGCTTATTGGAATAATCTTCATGGGGGACCATAGAGCATAAACCTCCTTGCTTTGGAAGTTATCAAGTTCTTGTGTTGTGATAAACTGTTTCCTGGAAATTTTTTTTGTGTGCAATAATTAACTCTTCTTTTTCTTGTGCAACACTGATATTCTTATAGTTAGAAAAACATGCAAGTCCTTCAAGGATACTTATCGCTATTAGAGTTTAGGATGCATATATTGCTATTGCAGTAAACCAGCAGTGCCATAGTTTAGCTAAACTTGCAAAAAAGTCCAGGTCTTAAATTAGCTGGTCCAGTAAGTGTTTAAGGAGGCTATGAACAGCTTGGGGAAAAAAAAAAAAAAAAAAAGTCTTTCTTTTTTGATTCACTGGTACTCACATTACTCACTTAGTGCCAGTTCAGTGAAAATCAGTTTAGTAGGCGTAGCCTTAAGTGAGTAGAAACTACATCGGTATGGGATTAGGCTGCAGTTCACTTACCTAGATTAGTTTTATCTATTTTTAGCATGAAAAATGAGATTTTTACATGGTCCCCACCATGTTTCCAGGTTTTGAATTCTGCATTTGTTTCTGTGCTGCTAGAGTAAAATTTCATGACTCTTGTGATAGCTGGGTATAAAAAAAAGCCGGCTCCAAAAAGGCCAAAATTTCTCCTTCAGTGTATGGCTTTGTGAAGAGATGTAGTGGCTTTTATTCAAGGAATTTAAAATGTGAATGCAACTTCCCATAAAAATAGCCCTCCAGTATACCTGAGCATGTACTGATTGTGTCTTACAGTGAAAAATGTGTAGCCCAGTTGCAGGAGATCAGGAGGGTTGCTGAGGACTAGATACCTCACTCTTCACACATTTCTGGAGGGCTTTACTCTGAATTTGCCGCAGTCTGTTCAGTTTGACCAAACACCTTTTAAGAGCTGACCTGTGTTAGGCTACTTCTGGAGCACATCTCTTAGTTTATTGACAGTGTATAACCTGAAGGGCAACAAGCAAAGGTGACCAGGAGACTTTACAAGCACACTTATGGTGTGGATTAAAATGCACACATTGAGATGACCATTCTATATCATACAGACCTCTCTCTTTTAATTGAAGTAAATTTAAAAAATGCTACAAAAATCCTTGTTGGTCTGTTATTCATAAAGCTTAAAGTTGCTTTACAGGATGAGGTATTCAATATGAAGCTACTACTGTACCTACATGTACAAGTGCACACCTACACTCTGAGTGAAGCCCTGGTCTCATTCAACTCAACTACCCCTGGCTCTATGGACATCACTATGAAGGCTGTGTTGATATTACATCTGGCTTTGTGTTTTCATTAAACTATGCAGATTTGTGCTGAATATTTCTGCAGCACAATAAATTCTTATGCAGTAATCTTAATAAAAATTTATATCCAGTGGTGCATTAAGCATTTACAAGTAGTAGGCATGATAAAGTAACGGCAACATGTATTTCCTGAACACAACCCAGCACCTGCCAGTGATAGGTGTAATTTCTACAAAACATCTGCAACTCTCAAGAAAATAATTTCAGTTTCTTCTTATGGGTAGAAAGTAAGAGTCTTCAGAACTATAAATTTAAAGGGCATTCTTTTGCATGTCAGTAAATTGAACCTTGCACTGTTTCCCTCCCTCACAGCAGTGATTAGGCAGTACTTTATGTAGTGAATGGTGACATGATGAGCAAATTATTAATGTAACTTCTTTGTTTCTTGTGGTCTGGTGTAACATGTTCTTATTTTCAGAGCTTTCACACTATACTTTTTAAGTCTCATAAAGGAGATGAAAACAGCAAATGATGATACCAGAAACATAATGGATTTTTGCTCCTGAGGTTTTTTCCTTTAAAATTTGGATTGTTCTCCAAGTTTGAGATACTTTTAAATGTAAAGAGAAATTAATATTAAATTTTCAAACTTAAAGGTATTTTAATTTTTGTACTTGCAAAATAATTTGTAAGTTTCTTAGCAAGTTTTAGAGATTAGTATAAGTATTAATTGTATTCTATATTTAACATTTCCCTCTGTTAATATGTAGCAACCTGACAAGTTTAAGTGCACTGGCTGAACTTCCTGTGTATTCTCTGTTCATTTTCAGTGTGACTAAAATCAGCAGAAACAATAACAGTGTAACAATATCTTACAGAAATTTGGCATAAAGTAGCCAGAATACTTTCCTTAAGCAGCACCACCCCCAACCACCACCACAGCCCAGCATTTAAAATGGGGCCAGAACTCATTCTGATAGAAATTCTATACTTGCTTGATAGGAAGTATAGATACCTATTGAAGAAAAGGATAAATTTGAGTGAAATGCTGTCATTGCTTGTGGTTGCTATTTCTCTGCTTTAATGTATCAATCGCAAAATGGTTGGATTTTTTCTATTAATTTCTCAGAAATATAGTAGAATTTGGCTACAGCAGCACCCAAATATAATGACTTTCCCTAACACTATATAAAGAACACCATGAATATTAATCAGATCTGCTAATAAGCATAAGAAAACCCTTCAGACTTACCTTTGAGCTCTACAAAATACGCAACAACCTGTTGAAATACAGCTCTGGCCCTGAGCGCAGTGAGTCTGGTGGGGAGAGGGGAGCACAGGTACGATAAATGTGGCAGTGTGACAGCAGCAGGAACGCACCGTACAGGTGAGGTGAGGTGGGGCAGTCCTTCACCACGCGCAACAGCACGTCAGGAACCAGCCTGACCAACTTCACTGCTGTCATTCAAGCTCTGTCATTACAGAGTCCACAGAAATTGCAGTATTTATGGTAAAGTGGATAGGCTGTGTTTATTGTGTAATCCTTTGAAAGTCTTTGAACTGGTGATTTAGAAGGGTGGCTGTTGCCTGTAAACTATAGAAACTATTGTTCCATGTACTAGGAAACTGTTAATTGAACTAAAGATAGCTTCTTATTATTGTAGAGTTTTCTATGGTACACTTTGTGAGATGAAAAAACTGGAAAAGGCATGTCTTCTGCAAAAGAAATCAGAAACATGACCTCTGTCAGGAAAAACATTCTGCTTGAAATAGGATTGGCCCTATCTCTAAATGCAGTTGCAATAGTTTAAGATAACAATCTAAATCCAAATTTTTGGAATTTATCAGATGTTATTATTTTTTACTTTCAAATACATAACCAGTTAGGGATCTGAATGTTACAGCTCTTTCTACTTTAACTTTTATAAAACATACTGGATTAAGGAAAGAATGAGGAACTCAGGCATATCATATGTAACTTAATATGCTGATCTAGTCAACCCATGGGGTTTTTATTCTTTTATTTGTTATGTATATTTACTTTAGGCTGGTATGTGGTGAAGAGCAACTCAGAAATGTTTCAGTACTATGTGAACTGTTTGAGTGGAGTGCCATGGTGATGTTTTCTATTTCCACTTTAAATATCTAAGGAATCAAGTGCAAATACGATTTCATAACTTACCCTTGAGATAAGTATTGCGGATATAGCACATACAGGAGGTGTTTATATGGAAACAACTAGTGTATTCTTGAAAATACTACAGTGGACAAGAGGATGGTTATCTGTGAAATGGCTCACATTCCACCATTTCTGAAATCCCTCTTAAGAATAAATTATTGGTGTGGCATGAGGTGGGGTGCTCTGTGAGAAGAGGGAAGACAGAGTCTGATACTGTGGATTTGGTTTTTGGAATCTAGCATTATCTGCAGTGTGTCAACAAAGCTTCCAACTCATATTTATTGCTGTGTCTGGGCGGATATGCATCTAACAGATTGACCATGAGAACTGAAAACAAGCACCACAGATTTGTGTCCAAATTTGGATCTTATGCCGCATTAACCAAATGACAAGTGATATGCTAGGGTCAAGAGTGTAATTCACACACATTATGGTGATGAGAAGTTTTTCTGACTTTTTTTAAAAAAGAAAGGCTATGTTAATGGATAATATTTGAAAATTGCAAGACCTTAAATATACAGGCTGTAATTCTTTTGATATGGATCTATTACAGTGGTAGGAAAGTCATACCCCTTTAGTGCTGCCCTGGCCTCAACATTGGGCTTGGGAAGGTGCACTTCCTTGGTCTTTTGTTTGTTGGCAGTTCATCTGGTAGGAAAAGTAAAACCTATTTACCTGGGTGACTTAATGACTAATGGAAGATGCTCTGCTTGTTACTCAATTCTTGGCTAAAGTGTTGTGCTCTTTGCAGAGTGGTGCCAGGATGCTGGCTCCAAGTGCTGGTCCGCTGTTCCTGGAATGCAAAACTTCCAGCAGTGAGCCTTAGTATGAACAGAGTCAGAACTGTGGCCATATGGAGCCAAGGTGGTTCAGAGTACTCCAGGTGCAGGAGATGAGCCTGAGCTGTCATCCAGCTAAAGCCTGGATTTATTAAGCAGCAGTTTCAGTTGTGTGTCTCAGTAGTAGGTGTGGTGCCAAATCTGTAGGACTGTTTTTATTGCATAGCTCTGCTGTAAAGGACTTGCTGTAAAGCAAAACTGAAGCAGTAATTTAGCAGAGTATTCAGAAGGGTCCTGTCTGGCCATGGGCAAACTCTATGGAGAGGCAGTGGAGACAGTTTCCTAGCTCCTTACTGAAAATTCTCTTAATAATGAAAGACATTTTTTAGAGAATCAACATACCATTCATTTTGAAACAGTGACTCCTATGAAACATTCAGAAGAGGTGTACTCACATAATAGTCTTGGGTTCTCTAGTTTCTTCACTTTGTTTGGGTTTCTTTCTTTCTCTGCTTTCTTTACCTCCATCCTTAGCATTTAACAGCAGCCATTCATTATTTTTCTTCTAGAAAATGTAAAAATTTGATTTACTTAAGATATTTCCTGTGTCCTGACCATCAAACATCACCCTTTTTGTCTTCTGACTGTGTAAAGCACATGCCTAGAGGTTTTATTTCTCAGCACAAGTACTGATAGTGTAAGTGTAGTGAGCATAACTTCAATAAGAATTGAAAGGAACTTTTGGAAGTATACATCAGGCAGAACTGCAAACTGTACTGCAAGAGCACTGAATGCCAAATCCCTAAATGGGCAGTCTATAAAAAAAAAAGCTGTGGGAAAAAAAAAAAAGAAAAAAGAAAAAAAAGGAAGTACACCATATATTATGGGATTTAAAATTCATAACATCAATTTGAGCTATAAAATGGGAAGCAAGATGCCTGGGAAGAAGTAGGGGAAGCACCAGGTAATGTTTTCTTCAGGAAATTGGAGGTGTGTATGTGACTTGAACTGTAGACTATCCATAACTCTTGAGTGGCTGGAGCAGACAGAAAGAAACTGCCAGGGCAAAGCAATGTTAGAACATGAATATTCTCATCATGATGTTCAATTGGTCGGATTAGTCATCTAGTGTAGGTCTTGTTTTTCTACAGAAGCAATTGATACAAGCCAAGGATTATCATTTTCAGAGCTGGGAGATAAGAGATGAGTCAGTAAGAAGTGCCTAGCAACTAGGACTGGAGGGACTTGATTTCACGATGAGCAACCAGAGGCAGGGGGCATTAACAGTGCGATAGAGTAAATTAAAGGCATGCCAGAAAGGCTACCTGTGTCCTTTCTGTAGAACTGGACAAATAGTTGAATTTAAAAAAATTCTATTTTTTTTTTTAGTTGTCATTTAGACTAGAAGTTCACACCACAAGAGCAGGTTTGTAGATGAATGAATTTTTTGATCGTTGTGTTACCAAATGCTTAGTGTACCTAAGTGGCATAAGACATCACTTATTATTCATATTATACTGAAGTGTGTTATTCATGCTATACCAGAGCCTGAAAACTCGTGTGAAGACAGATCTTTAAAGAATAAGCAAGTTATTAGGGAACAGATTGAAATAAATAGCATTATAAGATTAGTGTATATTCAGCTAATGACACCATTTGTCCACAGTCTAGAATTACTTCTAGACCACAACTGGCTCATTTCTAAAATACAAATGGATATTTACACAGTCAAAAAGAAAAAAAAAAAAAAAAAAGTTCTGTGTACTTCAGTAGTCCACCCTCACTCATTCTTTTCTTTAGTAATGATACTTGGGGTATTGTGGTGTGTGAAATGCCACTAATTCATTGCTTGGTTCCAGTGTCTCTGACTCAGATATTATAAATCAGTAGGACTTAAAATTCATTATTTTATTCCTGACAACTGAACCACTTCCTTAATTTCTTTACCTTTGAGTGCAACCAAGGGAATTATTTCAATTACAGACTTGCCACTTTTGGCACAGGACTGGTGGATATCTTGAGCAGCCTGACCCACAGAGGAACACCCCACAGTGTTTTGCAGAATGTGTTGTATTTCTCAGACCTATTTGGTCACATATAAAAGTATTGTTTGTTTTGTGTATATCAGGGGATGACGTTGCTTCTGAGACCTCGCATGTCAGAAAAGTATTTCTTTTGCAATATGGTGTCTTCTGTAACATTTCTGAGTCTCACACTGCACTGGTCATGATAGCACTTCTAGAAACATTGAGAAAAGGTGGTTTCACCCTTGAATTACTCAAGTGCAAAACTCACTGAAGCTTAAATTGAGAGCTGTGTGCTGTTCTTCTTAGGAGCACCTGAAACTTAAATGAAATATTTACCTATTTCTATACAGAAATATACATATATTTACATTAGAAAGAAATTATTCTTAGGTAAACGTGTTTGAATTTTAAGTTATTATCTTGAAGTTACTTACAGTTTCTGTGGAGAAAACACACCAGAAGTGGCTTGGGACAGTTATGATGTTACATATTGCTGATTTCCTTGAGATCTGCATGGATGTTTTTCTTTCTATTCCGTAATTAAAATGCAATTGGTGATTTCCAGCTACAGTCTTCCTCGAGTTTTGGAAAAGACGGAGAGCTGTGTTAACCTATGACTGGGACCTCATAGACTGGGAAGATGAAGAGGTAAGTAAGCCTGTAAATCTTTTTATCAGCATGATTTTTAGGTGTAAATATCAATACATAAATTTGGCATTCAGATTATGTTTGTATTTTTAACACTAGCTGCAGAATAAACAAGTATACTCGAAACTAGACAAGGATTCTTTTGTCTTCTGCAACTAGCATTATACCTCCAAATATAGTTCTACATTTATTAAAAGTATTCCTTGAAAAATCACATGGAGATACTGCCTGTGCAAAGGAGAGGAGCTACTACTGCCGTCAGCACAGATGCCTTTCAATTCTATGTTTTTTTGTATTTGTTTTCCTGACAAAAACAGGACCAACACAAGTAAAGGGACAGAAACTAGATTTTATACCCTTCTAGAGGCATAACTTATCCTTTAACTTTCTGCTTTTGGTATCAGCTATAATTATTTTATTACTTTTCTTTATAAATATAAATTATACTAGTGAACACAGTGAACTGTAATTTAGCTCTACTGGCAATTTATTTGCAGTCTAAATCAATAGAGACTTTATTACTTGTTTTATATCTTTCCATAGAGGTATAGATGCAAACTGGTGGCCTTTAATAAATGGTTTCATATCCCAAATAGCACCATCATACCTGGCATTAATTTAGTTTTCTTATCAATTTCTGAAAGAAGCTAGTGTTTAAGTCAGTATTATGACCCATGACTCTCTTAATAACCTCACATGGTGATAAAGGCTTTCATGGCTTTTGTTCTTTGTGGGTGTCTGTTAGTCTTTCCAAGGATTTTCAAAGAGCAAATTATGTGGATATTTGAGTTGGAGCATTACAAAAAATAATTTTTATCAATATAAATTTCCTGCCTTATAGCACATATGTGTCTGATTTTTGATACTTCAGTGAAGTCAGTAGTACAACAAATGGAATCTTCCCTGTCATTCCAGGAAGAGCTGCGCCCCCAGTTTGAAGCTAAATATTCCCAGGTGGAAAGAGTAAATCCCATCACTGGAAAACCTGAACCTTTTCAGCCCTTCCCTGATAAACTCAGTCGACTGATGGTGTCTGTCTCTGGAATATTCTTCATGGTAATGTTTTAATAATATTGAAATTATTGTAGCCTTTAATCTTACTCTGCTGTAAATAGTAACACAAGTTATGACTACATTCATTAAGTTTAGTGGATTTACATAATATAGGTAAAACTGTTTCAGTCTTACTGTTTATGGATCTCTTTTAAAAGGTGTAATATAGTTACATTGTAAAAGAACAGTAATGTTTTAATTAATTAATCTAGTATTTTCATTCTCTCCAAGTCTGCTCACCAAAACAAATTACAATCTTTAAAACACTTAGTATGTTATTAATTCCATTGAAATTATTTAATATATGGATTCTTTTGTTCTAACATCTGTCTTCATGAATGCTACTACCCTATAGATTTCACTGGTCCTCACTGCAGTGTTTGCAGTTGTGGTGTACCGCCTGGTGGCCATGGAACAGTTTGCTTCTTTCAAGTGGTATTTCATCAAGAAGTATTGGCAGTTCGCAACATCTGGCACTGGTGTCTGTATCAATTTTATGATCATCATGTCACTAAATGTTGTAAGTCTACTTTTAAATAAGTGATTGATTTAAAAGAATAATTTTTACAAGGTTACTGAGGTTACTGTATATCAGATATATACATTTTCTTGCTTATATATCAGTGCCTAAAGCTAGTATTTAGTGGGGGTTCTCTTCCAATACAGTGTTTTTCAGTGTTTTTCTCTAATTAACACATAACTACACATCTTTCTTATGTCACGAAGTAACAGTGGTATAGACTACTGCCTTCTACTTTTGCATTTTAGGGGTTTATTTTAATTACCTCTTACAATACATCTCTAAATGAAACTACATTATCTTCTTGACTAGGAATTTATTTTTCTGTGCTGTTGTTGTTGATAGCCTTGAATTAATTCTTCCTTATTTACAATGCTGTTGTGATCAGTGTTGCACTGCCCCAGAAGCACTGTGATACATGATTTCAGTTTAAGCTCTTCCTGTTGTGTAACAGCACAGCTTTATCATTTGCTGTGGTAGTATGCATTTATTAAAAAGACAGTTCCTTCAACTGAAATATAATTTATCATTTTACTATTCCTGTGCAGGCACAAAAAGGTAAAAATGAATAATAGCACAACAAACAATGGCTTTTAATTCTTAAGGAGACTGTGCACTTGCTGCAATAAGAAAGAATTCTTCAAAATAGACTATCATGTATTTATTTCTTCTAAGTCATAAAAAGCACAAGTGAACAAGCACAGTAAAGGTATTGCAAATAACTTGCTATTAATAACATTTTTTTAAGGGAATACTTCTCAGAGTTGGTATCTACTTTAGGCTGTGCCTTTTAAAGATGGGAGATAGTCCATATACTGAGAAATCAAGGTATTCTCATAGGATGCTGATATCCTCACCAGTACACACATTCATACAAAGGAAAAATGTATTGACCAAAAGCTTTTCCTTGCTTTTGGGCCACATAGGTTTGCTCCTGAGATTAGAAGATAAACATCTAACTGTTGATTGAGAAAACCATTGATGTGTGAATGCTTCTCTTGACCTACTAGTTTTTGGTTTATCTTTATTGTATTTTTAATGCATGTACCTGCATTAAAAAAACAATAAAGATACCTTACATGGATAAAGAGAATGGGACTAAAGTAGCTCAATTAATTCTTTATAGGAAACTATACATCCACATTTAGCTATGACAGCTGTCCCTTCTCTGTCCAGATACCTTGATGCTGTAGGGCACAGAACACCCATGCTTTTGGTGTTTGTTTTCCATCTGCATATTACATCACAACAGACAGGATGTGCTATATTTATAATATCTCTTATTTCTATTTTAGGTATATGAAAAAGTTGCCTATCTCCTGACAGACTTAGGTAGGTAGGTCTTTACTAGTGGTATGGTTCTTGCTAATTGTGGCATATACCATTATAGTTCCATAAAAGAGGGTTTTGAAAGCCTCATCTGTGCATAGTAAAGGTCTGGCGTTTCCCTAAGTACATGAGAAATTTCAGAGAAAGAAAGGATATAATTATTTCACTAAGGCAATAATAGAAAAAAAAAATATTTTTATACTTCTAATTTTTTTATGTGTAGAAATTGAAAAAAAAAGTTATGTTATAATGGAACAAAAGTAGAAACTTATTCTTTCTTAGAATGCTAAACCAGATTTTTTCCTATTTTTTCCCAAATAAATGTTGGGGCTTTTTTTTCAGTTTTTAACATTCATGTGGAAAAAAATGGGTTAAGATAATACAGCATTGTCCAAGAGAAAAATTATATGTCACAAACTTTAAAGTAGTTCTAATTATCTCATATTGAATTTTTTTTTTAAGCCTCTAGTCATCATTTAGTCATAGAGGTAAAGCGTTTTGGCTTACAGGAAACAGGAAAACAAAGACAGCATTTAAGATATTTTACTGTGTGAATATGTCACTTTCTACTGTTTCTTCTGATGTGTCGTTCTCTTTTAGTCCATGTCAAAATACACAGTTGATGTTACAGTTTAAAAGCACCTTGCTTCTTAAATTGAACAGCTCCCTCTTCTGGTTAGAGTGTTGAAGAGCATGCCCTAAACAAGATGCTGCTCAAAACTTTATTATAGTGTTTCAGGTAACAGGCAGTTGACCAATTTGGAAAGATTCAGAATGTATAGTCAACTTATCCAAATTATTAAAATATTTTAATATTTAATAATTTTTCAAATCAAGCTTATTTGTATTCCTACCTAACTTTTTTAAAAATTACATTGTTACAGACTAGGGAATGAGAAAGAAATT